>JAPKLY010000037.1:594943-634599 GCA_026898435.1 Prunella vulgaris
TTTTTAATAATAACATGTATAACTTTTCAATAGTATTTTGTGTAATTTTTTAAAAATAAACTTGAATTGCACGGTGTAACTGGTGTATACAAGACTAAGCCAAATTTTTCTTTTCCAACGGCCATTAGAAAAAAAAGTCAAATGGATCCCACCATTTACATAATAATCCCTCCGTTCCAGGGGTATTTGCACCCCTGAGATGACACACGGTTTAAGAAAAACGTATTTTTTAAATAAAGTGGTGGTATATGAATAAATGTGTGGAAAGTTTTGTGAATGTGCACGTAAATCGATGTTTCTCTTTTGAGTAGTGTACAAATTGATTTGAGACAACCAAAAATAGAAAGTATGCAAATTGGTTAGGGAGATAGGAAGTATAACTTTTGTATTGATTAATCATTGTCTTAAATCTTTTTATGGGTCGGTGCGCTTGTTATGGGTCCGTTACATGCTGACACGTGACATACCTTGATACTCCTCTATAAATAAATAAACTATATTATAATTAATATAACAACAAACACAATAAATAATGAAATTTTTTCTATCAAATCCAAGTATAATTATATGTGCTTCTACTTCAATCAAACCCTAACTTTTACCCCCACAAAGTAAAATTTGATTTGATATGATATTTCAATCACACGTGTTCTTACATAACTGGCTTTTGACAACATGATTGCAACTAGAGAAAATCATAAAATCGTGACACTAAAGTTTAAGTCGAAACATCAACATAACGACTTTCACTTTTTGTTCAAGCAAAATATTCGATTATTACAATTAAATAGAAAGCTTAAAATATAACTGGTCCAACTGTTGGAGCTTAGCTTTTATTAATTTAATTTAATGACAAACTTAAGAAGTCAGAAGTCTTGATTTGGAAATAGATTATTGCAATAATGAATAATGTATACATTTACTACTTAACAGTTATAACTATTTACGCAAATATACTTGAATTGCACAACATAACTAACAGCGTATTTAACTAAACATATTTTAAATATTTTATAAATTATGTAAATAATATTTAATAGAAATATTATTTATATAATAATATCAAATATATAAGTTTATTATATTAATTAAGGGAAGTTTAAATATAACTGCAGAAGCAGTTATTTCCCTTCTCTGGATAAGATGATACATGGGTTTTCATTTTACGAAAAGTGGAATTATTCATTCCAGAACACAATACACATACTATCATCCAAAACACATAGACATAAAAATACAATACCGATTCGTGGACATTTGGTTTGCAATCACTGCAACTGGGACTCCGAGGACGTGGATAGGACGAGGATTACAATCTGGTTCAAGTTATTTCTGCATTGCATTTACAGAGGTCAGATTACTAATTAACGTGTTAGAATGTCTGGGCCCAACATATGGTATCAGAGCCCATATGGTTGTATCCCGTCCTGAAGCATCATTTTTTGATTTGGGTTTCATGTTCATATGATTATTATTGCACGTGTATTCAGAGGCATGATAGCATAAGATTTTTGATATTTTTTGTTATAATATGTCTGTCAATATGATTGTTTCTTTTGTTTTTTCATGCCTGTCGTTTGGTATACGTGATGGTTTTTAATCAATTGATGCTTCAGTTTCCTGTTCCCAATCCGTTGATGCCCTAAGAATCTCCCAAATTGACTGCTTTTGTTAGATTCAACGATTTTGGTGTCCCGTACATTTTCACCCATTTTATGGGTTTATTCAATTCCAACCAAAATTGTAATTTTTTTTATATGGAAAGATAGCCCTTGTCACCAGGATCGTCGTGATATTTTTCTCACATTTTTTGGAGTTGTAAATTGTGAGATATGATTTTTTAAAGAATTTTCAAGTCCTGGGGTTTTTTTTTGAAAATTTTCAGAAATTTGGGGGGCCTGTTTTTGGAAATTCGAATTGTTTGAGGGACCCGAAAATTATTTTGAAAAGTTTTAGTCAGTCAAACAGTACTTCGCCGTTGTCCGGTCGGCGGCCGACCCCCCGGCAGTGGCGCGTGGAGGCCACGCTCCGGCAAGGCGGCGGTCCGGCAGCGGCGGGTGACTGCGATGCACCGGGGCCAGTGGTGGCGCATGAGACCCACGTGGCGGCGGTGATCGGCGGTGGCGGTGGCGCGTGAGGGCCACGCGCCGGCGACAGTCGGAGCGTGCAACCCACGCGCAGGCAGTAGGTCGTGCGTGGCGGCGCGTGACGGCGAGTAGGAGCGCCAGCCGGCTCCTGGTGGCGCGTGGGGGCGAGTCGGACCATTTTCCGGCGCGTTCTTCACGTTCTACTGTGTTTTCTGGGGTGTTCTACGTATTTGGATGTGTTTTGAGCTGTTTTTACTTACTTTAAATGCATGTTTAGCCTTTCATATGCGTTTGTTTAGTAGAAACTTCAGTCTAGATGTTTTTGGAAATTGTTGAGTGATTCCGATTATCTGAGAAAGTGGGAGCCAAGAAATATAACTTTATTACACTTGTGAATATGCCTATTTTGAGGAAATTCATGTGTTGAAGGTTTTAATTGATTGATGGTCAATTTTTTGGGCTGCTCATTTTTCATGTATGTTTTGCGTGTCGGTTTCCACTCACGACATAGAGACTAAGTTTGAAGTTCTTCATAACTTCCTACACTATAAGATGAAGCCCACTCACAACCTTAGAGACCATTATGTTGAGTTGGTCGAACTGTTCAACCAGTTTGTATTTCTGATTAACAACGGCCTACTATCCGCCCATTTACTGAAGATCATAAATGATCCTTACACTTGGGCTAGGACACTCCCGAACTGTTTGCACGAGACTTTTTGGGATCAATATAAGCTTAAAGATCCAAGGCCAAATGGTCGGGAGGTGATGGAGGCTATTGCATTAGCTTCCATTAAGACTGACGGTAGTCAAGCACTTAGGACTATATGCTTGGGAATGGGTGGGATTCGTCGATCCGATCTTATGAGTCTGACCAGACCTAGAAATGATCGAGTAAAGAATCCACACTTGGATCCTATGGCGAGATTAATCTATAGTGCGGCGACTAGGGGGCTCGATAGAACTAGAATTGAGAAGTCTGATAAGAGATTGGCTCGTTCTACTCGTAGACGTCTTGTTTTTCTAGATTGATACACTGTTGTTGTAGTTCATATAGGTTGTGTTTTGTCATCAGCTTAATACATTTTGATGATTTAGCTGATTGATCTATGGTAGCTCGTCTGTTGTGTTTTTGTTTTATTTTCAGCTTGATACATTTTCTGATGATTTAGCTGAATGTATTGTGGTAGTTCATTTGTTATTGTCTGATATGATATATATGAACTGATTTGTTGTTTTATGTTTTGAAACAAAAATTTATTTTTGAGATGCATGATTAGATTGAAGATTAGTAACTTTAAGTTATTTTTCGACATCAAGTCTTATGTCGATATTAAGATGTTTTGTTTAACTTAACATAAGATTTTAACATAAAACACTTTTAACATTATTGAATCACTTCTTTTCATAAAAGACAATGGCTTCAAAATCAATAGTAGCTGAGCTTAACAAAGGAGAAAAACTCAATGGGGACAATTATGACACCTGGCGTCATAAGATATTGTACGTTTTGGACGAACAAGACACATTGGATGCTATAAACCAATTCATGGAAGCTCCGGGAGTTGGAATTAGAAATCAGGGAAGGAGGGACCGAGAGGCTTACCTTGCGTGGAAGAAAAAGAACTCCACTGCACGTGGTATCCTTGTTAATTCTGTGATCGATGAAATGATCCATGAGTGTGAACAACACAAATCTGAGCATGATATCTGAGTTTATCTGCGTGAGAAATATGGTGGAACGTCTGTTACTAAACTGAGACAGTTGACCATAAAGTTCGACATTTATATGAAAAAGTCGGATCATAACATCAGACAACACCTTAGGGAGATGTCAAACATGATCCTTGAACTTAAAACTGCTGGTCATGCTCTTTCTGATGAACAACAGATCCAAGCCCTGATACGCTCGCTGCCAAATCAATGGGAACTTCTTAAGGTAAATTTGACCCACAACGAAAGTATTAGAACTTTTGGAGATGCAGCTCGACATGTTGAGCTGGAAGATGAAAGGCTAGGAGCTTTTAAATCTTCTTCTGCTACCTTCTATGCCGGTTCTAGTTCCAAAGGAGCTTCGGGCTTCAAGAGAAAGAGAAACTGGAAGAAAGGGAAGAAGGGTAAAGGATCTAACAATGATAAACCAGTGAACAATGCTCAAAACAAAACCAATGAGAAGAAAGGAAAGAAAAAGCGTGGGAAAAAGAATAAGAAGGATAAGAGTAAGATGACTTGCTATAACTGTCACCAGTTATGTCATTTTGCTAGGGAATGCCCTGAGCCCAAGAGGGACAAGGTAGATCTATCTAATTCTATTTCAAGTATTATAAATGTCTCTAGTACTGTCTTATTAACTGAATCTTTTCCTTTGTGGATTATAGACTCAGGGGCAACAAACCATGTGACAAGAGATAAGGGAGCGTTTGTTGATTTTCTTCGTGTTCCACAGGGGACAAGATGGATATATGTAGGAAATAATGCTCGTATTGAAGTCAAAGGACTTGGAACTTGCAAACTTGACCTTGACAACGGTCGAGCTTTTATTCTACATGATGTACTATTTGCTCCTGACATCACGCGAAATCTTGTATCTGTATCAGTATTACTTAAATTAGGATTTGAAGTATTGTTTACTAATGACTCGGTTTTTATTAGCAAAGACAATGTGTGTTATTGTAATGGATTTATGCACGATGGTTTTATGATTTTAGATTGTAATCGAACATCTTTTAGGTATTATGATGATTATTCATATTCACTAAATGCATGTTCCTCTAGTAATTCTTGTTTAAATGTAGACATATGGCATGCTAGATTAGGTCATATTGGACAAGATAGGATGAACCGTCTTGTAAAAGAAGGGTTATTGAACCTTACTTCAAAAGTAGAGTTATCTAAGTGTGAACACTGTCTTGCTGGAAAAATGACTAGAAAACCATTTGGCAAAACCATTAGATCCAAACTTCCATTGCAAATAGTTCATTCTGATATTTGTGGTCCTGTCAATGTAAGAGCCCGACATGGAGCGTATTATTTCATTACGTTTATTGACGATTATTCACGTTTTGGTTATGTCTATTTGATTTCTCACAAATCTGAAGCATTGGATTGTTTTAGACGTTTTCTAAACGAAGTTGAAAATCAAAAGGACAAAACTATCAAAGTTTTAAGAACTGATAGGGGACGTGAATATCTTTCTGATCAATTTAAAGAATTATGTAATGAAAAAGGGATTATTCGACAATTGACAATTCCCTACACACCTCAACAAAATGGTGTGGCTGAGAGAAGGAATAGAACATTGTTGGAAATGGTGAGGTCTATGATGGCACAAGCAAATTTACCTATCTCTTTTTGGGGAGATGCGTTACTCACAGCTGCTTATGTGCTTAATCGTGTGCCTACTAAATCAGTCATTTCAACTCCTTATGAATTGTGGACTGGTAGAAAACCGGACCTAACTAACCTTAGAGCATGGGGATGCACATCTTACATACATGACTCTAAGAGTCAATATGGAAAGCTAGGTCCCAGAGGAAAGAAATGTATCTTCATTAGATACTGTAAGAACTCTAAGGTTTACGTTTTCATAGGAGATCAAGATGGGAATATTACAGAAATAGAATCACAAAATGCACATTTTCTGGAAAATGAATTTCCTAACAAGGGTGGAATTGAAAAAGTCGATTCAATTTTTGAGACAGTGGAAAACCAAACCCTATCTGATCCAAGTGGAAGTGGTATTCTAAAAATGTGGATCTTGATAGATTTGTCCCAATTGAGGATCAAACAATTCTTAATGAGGACATTTTATCTACAGAGGGTCCTACAGAACCACAGTCTCAGAAAAGTTGTAGGAAATCAATGCCAAAAAGGCATTATGACATAGAAGGTCATGTCTTCTTTGTTTCTCCTGAAAATGGGGATATTTCTCCAGTGGATGAAGAAGAGCTTAAAACTGTAAAAGAAGCTCTAACTTGTCCAGTAAAAGAGAAATGAAAAAAAGCAATGGAAGAGGAAATGGAGTCTATGAAGTCGAATCAAGTCTGGGAACTTGTTGACCTCCCAAAAGGACGCAAAGCAATCGGGAATAAATGGATTCTTAAGATTAAAAGAAAAGCTGATGGCTCAATAGAAAGGTTTAAAGCTCGCTTAGTGGCAAAAGGTTATACTCAACAAGAGGGTATAGATTATGAAGAAACCTTTTCGCCTGTAGTGAGATTTGCCTCGATTCGTTTACTCCTAGCTATAGTAGCAAGTATGGATTTAGACTTGCATCAGATGGATGTTAAAACTGCTTTTCTCAACGGAGAATTAGAAGATGAAATCTACATGCATCAGCCTGTAGGATTTGTTCTTCAAGGTCAAGAGGATAAAGTTTGTAAGTTGAAAAGTCAATTTATGGACTTAAGCAATCCTCGAGACAGTGGTATTTGAGATTTCACTCGAAGGTAATCTCATATAACTTTGTTATGATAGACGAAGACCACTGTGTGTATATTAAACGTTCTAAGAACAACTTTGTGATTCTATCTCTGTATGTAGATGACATACTATTAGCTGGAAATAACAAAGAGTATCTTGAAACTATCAAGAGATGGTTGTCTTTAAATTTTGAAATGAAAGACATGGGTTAAGCAGAATATATTCTTGGTGTCAAGATCCAAAGGGATCACTCGAAAAGGTTATTGGGTTTATCCCAAGAGACTTACATCAGGAAACTTTTGGAACGATTCAAAATGAAAGACTACAAACCACTAGATACTCTTGTTATGAAGGGTGAATCTTTGAGCCTAGATATGTGTCCTAAGACTCAAAAAGAAAAAGATGAAATGTCCAAAATACCATATGCCAATGCTATTGGTAGTCCGATGTATACAATGTTGTGCACACGACCAGACATTTGTTATGCTGTTGGTCTAGTCGGCAAGTATCAGTCTAATCCTGGGCGAAGACACTGGTCGACAGTGAAAAGGATTTTCAGATATCTAAAAGGGACTGCAGACTATCATCTTTGCTATCAAGGAAACAATGTGACACTACATGGGTATACAGAAGCAGACTGGAGTGGTGATTTGGATGAACGAAAATCAACTTCCGGTTATGTCTTCTTGCTCAACAATGGAGCAATATCATGGTGTAGCAAGAAACAGACTTGTATAGCACTGTCCACAATGGAAGCTGAATTTGTGGCATGTGCTGCTGCTGTTCAAGAGGCTATTTGGTTAAGGAGATTCCTGAAACATTTGGAGATAATTGACACCTCAGTGGGAGCTGTATCAGTTAATTGTGATAATCAAGCAGTCATTGCTTACACAAAAGATCCCAAATATCATGGAAAGACCAAACACATTGACACTAAGTTTAATTTTGTTGGAGATATAGTTGAAAAGAAGAAAGTGATTCTGAAGTACATTTCTACTCATGACCTGTTAGCAGATCCTTTTACCAAACTAATTGCTAGAGATGTTTTTATGAAACATGTTAGAGGTTTGGGTTTACATAGGATTTTATTCTATTCGAATGAAATGTTGAATGATGTTATATTAATGGTTATTTGATGTAACTATTTGTGTTTTATTACATATATGTATTATTTCATATATGAAAGTATGTCGACAAGTTATGATTAACTCTCTTATACGAGTAATCACCTCTGTTCCAGTGGTAGCACAGAGATGAGATTATAATAAGAAATATAATCGAGATAGATTGGATCACAAAATCTGTCTAACTTGTTTAATTAGCTAAATTTTACAAGATGTCCTGTTACACTTGAGGGAGGATATCTGGGTTAAGTGCACAGAATGCATTTAATTTATAAATTTACGCAATGTCAAATTTAAATAAGACGTACGCTTCCTTCATAGGAATTCAAAGACATTGTGACATGTGTTTTTTGAGAAACTTCATGTGCTAAATGACCCGAAAAGGAAATGAGAAAATATCCCTAATTTCTCACTAAGTATGAGTCCTTTATTTTAAACTTTTTACCCTTAAGACTTTCTACATAGTTTCTAAGTTTACACTTTGGCGTTGCTACTTTAGCATGTTTCCAATGGCTATAAATTTTAAGAGCTATGCGATACATGTCTAGGAAAGAAGCTACAATGGGAGACTGTAAACTCTTAGCTAGAAAGGAAGAATGTCTTTATTTAACACATTCTAATGTGATTCATTGACTAGTCAATCAAGCTGGGAGTTTGATTATGAATACATTAGAATTTCGTGAATATAGTTGAATATGTTCTATTTTGAGGGATTCAATAGAAATATGTCAACAGGTGTTAAATGTTTAAATGAATTCTGGGGTATAACGAGATTGCACATATCCTTGATGAAACGATTGAGGTACCATATATTCCTAACAGGTGTATGGCATAGTAACTCATGCACTCGTGGGTCACACGAGGTATTTGTATCAATATGAAAGTTGTTGGTAATAATGAAGATATGTAAGATATAATGAAACTTCATATGTGAGTGGGAGATGTAAATAATATTTAATAGAAATATTATTTATATAATAATATCACATATATAAGTTTATTATATTAATTAAGGGAAGTTTAAATATAACTGCAGAAGCAGTTATTTTTCTTCTCTGGATAAGATGATACATGGGTTTTCATTCTACGAAAAGTGGAATTATTCATTCCAGAACACAATACACATACTATCATCCAAAACACATAGGCATAAAAATACAATACCGATTCGTGGACATTTGGTTTGCAATCACTGCAACTGGGACTCCGAGGACGTGGATAGGATGAGGATTACAATCTGGTTCAAGTTATTTCCGCATTGCATTTACAGAGGTCAGATTACTAATTAACGTGTTAGAATGTATTGGCCCAACAAATTATTTAAAAAACTTATAAGATATTATTTTTAAGTAACTTGTAAGTTGTTGGAGTGTTTGTCGACTAATACAACTTATAAATTTTTTGATAATTTATCACAATATTTTTTAAAAATTAATTTGATTAGAAAATAATTTTTTTTATATTGAGGTAGATATATGTAGAGTGGTGGCAGGGTCCGAAGTGACAAGGGTGGAGGTGGAAAAAAAAAAGTTATGATATTCTTACTTATTTTTTTTACAGCTTATAAGACGTAATAAACTTATTTTAAGATTTTATAAATTGTCAGATATCTTATTTTACTAAATACTCTAATAAAATTTATAAGCTCTTAAACAACTTATAAGTTATTTTAGAAAATTTATAAATTCACTCAAAACATCCCCTAATGAGACACTTTTTCAACTTACAACTAGTTTCATACGCACTCAACTGTTTGACATAAACTTTATTAAAACTAGTTACACAACACGTGCTTCGCACATTGTTCGTAATTATTTTGTGTTTGCATAGCCGATATGTAACCCACTAAATCCACAAAACCACATTAATTCTAAATTTAGACAACAGTTGAATATGAATAAATACCAACCAATTCATGAATCACATGTAAACATTCAGGGCCCCAATGAAACAACTTGAGTACTTGGTATATGATATCTTGATTTTACTAAGCTTTTTAGAATATCATGAGAACTTTCTTTGCACACCAACACCTTTAGATGCTGTGAGGAGATTTGACTCTATTTAACTCTGTCAGTAATATTTTCATTAAGAGAGCACTTGCTGCTTATAAACTTGATTACAAACAATTTTCATTCATATAAACAAGCAAAGATAATCAAGCAATTTTCATTCATATAAACAAGCAAAGAGTATAACATTCACAATATTTATAATGACACTTGAATAATCGTATTAAAAGGAAAAATTATTCTTTTCATCCTGTAACTCCATACATTTTTTATTTTGATCCTAATAACTTCTAAAATTTGATTTTCATCCTGTAATTTTACCTCTTTTATTTTAGTCCTATTAACTTTCAAAGTATATTTTCATCATATAACTTGTATATATTTTTATTTTTAGTCCTACGATATTCCTCATCCATGTACATTCAATAGGATTAAAAAAACAAAAATTATAAATTACAAGACAAAAATCAAAATTTGAAAATTAATAATACCAAAATTTAAAAAGGGTAAAGTTACATTACCAAAATTAAAAAGAGATAAAGTTACAAGAACAAAATAAGTTAATAGGACCATAATAAAAAAAGGTATGATTACAAAACGAAAATAATAAACTTCCCTAAATGACATGCTCAAAACTTTCTATCTTTTGGGAACAGAATTCCAGAAAGTATCTCTCATGTACTGTCAAAAGCATCAGGTGCACACATACAGTTCAAGTTAGCTTGATCCCATCAACTACCACGCATGTTACAAGACCACCACCTGTTGACCGTTGAATTTAATTTAACGGGAACATCATTAGATCAGGTAATCAAATTGGGCAAAAAACCAGTGATAGTCAGATAATTTTCTCCTGCACTATGTGGCATCTTCTTCCAATTTACCTGATACTGAAAACTATAAGCTTTTACAAATAACAAATTAACCAATAAACATACAATTTATGCAAGGACATGGGGTTGAAATTTGCATTTATACATGATTCTTTTTTTAAAAGAATTTCTTTTGAAAGTCATGGCTGGACTCACTCAAGAAATATTATGCAAAATGAAAAGCACCTTGTCCACGAAATGATTCACATAGGGCCCTAATGGTAGCATTTAGTTTCCAAGAACCATCTCTAAATGAACCATCATGTTGAGAAATTTCATTTGTAGCGGACAGTCCTTTTTCATTGGCCCAACAGTTCACCATAGCGTCCCTCAAGCATAAATCTATCATAGAGTTCCAACCAAGTAGCAGCCTGCATTTTCATAGTCTATGCATCTAATTAAATTTATGCACTGATAGGGAATTAGTTATTACTTCTCAGCTTTGTAACTCTTATGGATATTTAAATCGTAATTATTTGAATGATAAAATAGATGAGGGGTCATTTGCAACTCATGTTGTTTTCTTCTTTAGATGATGACTTTTTATCATCTTGAGACCCCCATTTCGTGTTACAGAACGTCGTCAAGTGCTGAACTGATCAAGTCATATCTTTCAACCTTCATATCATGGCATATAAATTTGAAATATTAAAATTGTTGAGACAAGACTTCTTAAAGACTCATAAATAGATTAATGAAAAAATATATAGCACCTGTTCCAACTGGGGTAAAACCTTTCCTTTTGCGAACAAATCAACTATGATTCATGCAGTTTGTTCAACAAATATAATTTTGTCATTATTTAATCAAAACACCACGTATATTCTTTGACATCTGTGCTATGCGGACATCTACATACTATGTAGAGATAGATCAGCTAAAGGGATTACAAGGAGACATATATCGTTTAAGACAAATTCTCATTCATTTAAACCCACAGTTTAATATGTGCCCCAAAGATACGGAAGCATATTTTTTTCTGATATATGTTTATCTCTTGAAAGAGGATATAAATTTTACCAGCATAACCTCTAGATATAGCAGCTTCCGGAGAAAAATCATCAACAATGTGTATATTAAGTACTCCACCATCGGTAGTGTGCTTCTAGAGATCACAACCCAAAATAGTCTCTTGATTTATCTGTTAACTGGGATAATAAAAGAAAAATTAAAAGACCCCATTGTTAGTATATACTATATACCATATGAAACGTTTTGACGTATTTTTTTTTAATCTTTAGATTTTGAATATCAAATATCATTGGTAAAACTGCGTTCACATAATTTAAGTATAACATCAGTTCCTCCTTAATATGAAGAAGGGCAGGTATTAAGAAAGAAGTGAAAGTATAAGAAAGAATCGAAAGTAATAGTAGCCAATGTACAGGAAAAGAAGAAGAGTTAGGATTATTACGATCCCATCTATCTCCTAGCCTTCTAACTGTACGGAAGGGCACAAATGATGCATATCAAATTAGCTGTTGTTCCCCCACCCTGAAAATTTAGTAAAGTCAATTCCAATAAATCAATATGAGTTGAGTTTTGCAACTTGTATGTTAGCTCATATCTATAAAACATCAACACATAAAGTACATATTCACCTTAAACTATTAGAGCAAGAATAGTTGCATTACCAAGCCAAAGATGGTGATGGGGCCCCTTGGAACCAGGAGTGGCAGTTTTGCAAATTCATCCTGCACAAACCTATCAAATTCACAAAAACAGGGACTTTTCTTCTTTTATTTGGCTGTTTAAGAAGGAACTTGACATTACTACTTTCAGTTTAAGAAAGAGAAGAAAATTGTCAAACTAAGAATATAAACCGCAAATTTTAAGAGATCATAACACCACCTAAATCAACAGTGCCACAAGGGTGTTAAAGACAAGCATGATCATTTCCACAAAACAAAGAAACAAATTCTCAGCTTCACATGCATAAAAATAGTACAACAATTAAGCTCAGTAAAGAAATATTAAAGATGTGCAACTTTGCGTACATAAAAATATACATCAATTAAGCTCTGTAAAGAAAAAATAAAAATGTTAAACCTAAATTACACAGATTTCCACCTTAAGGATATCAAAGCACTATATCTTAAGTTCAGCCAAATTTTCTCAAATTTGCATACAAGTGGAGCTTTCCACCCAAATGATCCGGTAACCGTCGATCAGAAATCATATACACCATGATACTTGTTAAAGTATATTAACTTCTTAAGGTCAAAGCATGGAAAAAAAATTAAAGTCAAGATCCTAGCAAATTATCTAGCTATGCAAACACAAATTAGAATGAATAATAACAAAGCAAATACACTTTGTTCTGAACAAGAAAAAATAACAATCGACGGAATACTACCTCTGAAACTGTTCTATATAGACAAACTTCAGAGACATCTGCAACCAAGAGAGGGGGGAAAAGAGAGTGAGAAATAATTGGCAAGATACTAAGCTACCTGTAATTTTCTCTCTTTGGATTGTTAGGCCTATTAGCAGAATCAGCTAATCAAAGCAGTAGTAGATAGGATCATTTCCAAAGCAGAAAGTAAACTCTAAGGTTAAACATTAACCATTATCTTCACCCTGCTTTAATATACTCAACTCTCAATTTCTAAAACTATCTCATGCACACTTAAATAAAATTTATAAGCTAGGGTTTTGACAATACAAATGCACATGTACTCATACAAAAACATCACATGTTTAAAATTGAAGAGCATTGAATTATCAATTATGCAAGAACTGTGATAGCAATGAATAATCACAACAGCCGATGAATATTTTCAAATCTAAGAAAAATCGAATTACCAAATTAACTTGAGGACTATTTTTTCTGTAATATCTAGTCACAATTACAAACAAATCTGCACCGAGATCGACGATCGAGTATCATATTTGAGAACAAAATTAATTTTAACCATGATACAACGATAATGACAAAACAAAACTGATAACGGAAGCGTCAATCACTAAGCGGTACCCCCTACTTAATAAAATTGTATAAAGAGAGAGTGTAGGGATGTTCAAATAAAAGCAAACTTTATGACTAAGAGCTCTAACAGATGCTACTATGATAAATATTGTGCAAATGATTACATATATAGAACCAATTTTAGCATAATTACACGAAATTCAGTAAGATATTGAATAAATCTTGAACATTCCTTTTTTGGACGTGCATCTAGAAATACAAGGCGAAATGCTAACAGGAGCATCGTGATATGCTAGTCTTATTCTTACAGTCGCTGAACCTAACTCATTAACCACAACAAATGAATAGGAACTTAGAAAGCAATTTAAGACATCATAAACCCTAAAAATTGAAAATTGGGAGAAAACAATAATTAATTCAGGGCGAGTACGGAAACCTGGGTTGATGACGACAAGGTGGGAGCCGCGTTTAGCGATGTGTTGAGAGGGGACTACTGTTTTAAGGTAATCCTGCGTGCTGCCAAACAAATAAAAATACTATTAGAAGAGAGCAGTCAATGGAATTTATAGAGCAAGAGACTGATAGAGAAAACGAGAACGCGCATGAGCAAGAGGCATGAAACTCTGGAATGAAAAACAAATTAGCTAAGCACAAATTAGTAGTTTTTATCCACGATTCAATATCACTTCTTGCTCAGCCAACTCTGATTCCCACCACTGATTATTCCCCAAAACTCCTAAATTCCCAGGGCGTAGCGTATTTGGAAGAGGAAGAGGTTTGTGCGTAATGGTTGAGGAAGAGAGGCTGGCACGTGGGTTTGTTGAGGGAGGGTGATGGTTGATCTCTGGGTGAATAAGCATTACAAAAGTATAATGGAGGGTAATAGTGTCGGTAAGGTACGAAATTACAAATGTAGAGAAAGTATGGATAAAGGCTTTTCAAATTCAGGGTTAATTTGTAAGAAATAAAATAAATTAAGGGTAAAACTGTCTAAAAATGTTTTACACATACAAGGCTCTTTTTATATAGTATAGATAAATGATTTTTTATTTCATATCATTTGTAAATAAAGGAGAGAAGGTCTTTTTTTTTTTTAATTCTATTTAAGAAACCTATATGTTTTATTTACACGTGCACCAGTCAATACAATTAAGTCTTGTATATGACTCTAATTGTTATTATTATTTTTTTAGTGTTGTGATTGTGAGAAAGGTAAAAGTTTAATAACTTGTAATAGTGTAGGGTGTACTACGAGAGTGAAAACATTTGAGTTGTATCTGTTGGGGAATTAAATGCGAATCTATTCGGGATTTACACTAAATATAAATTTAAGCCCACAATTAATATCATGATTTAAACATAATTAAATCAAATAATTGTATACCCAACAACAGGCTTTGCATGCAAAACATATGACCAAATAATATCACGTAAAGCCCTAAACATGTGGAACTAAGGGATTTAGTGAATTATACCTCTTGGAGAAAAGGCAGTTTCTGAGAAAAAAAGCATATTTGGTTGAGCTGCTTTCGCAAGGCTGTTGAGATCAAAGGCGTCCTTTGAGATCCTCTATAGGCAGATAGTGTCACCAATGGACTTGAAGGCGTCCTTCTTGAGACCCTCAATTTGACAACCCAAAAGCCTTCTCAAGTATTCCCTCATCCTTGTTCATACACCCGGTGGGAGGCCACACGAACAATCACAACACAAGGAAAGAAAAATAATTTTGTTGCCCAAGACACAACAATTTTCGAAAATTGCCTCTTAATTAGAATGAATATGAAGTCTTGTATCATCTCATATTTATAGTGAGAATACAAGATCTTGAATATCTTGAATATCTAATATTTCAAATCTTGATTATCATGAATATCAAATATTCTAATCTTGATAATCTTGAATACTAAATATTCAATTCTTGATATTCTTTTCTTCATGAAATTTTTGAAAATATCCTACATATAATAATTCAATGAGATCTTGATTTTATTAGATATTCTTGTATCCAATATACATATCTATTTTTCATAAAATCTCTCATTAATATTTATGCATTAATTTTCGAAAAATACAAACTAATTTGGTTCATAATTTTCGAAAAAAAAACTATGTGTATTTAATTCCATGAGATCTTAATTTTATTAGATATTCTTGTATTCAAGATACATATCTATTTTTCATAAAATCTCTCATTAATTTAATATACACATTATTTTCGAAATTTATTAAATAATTTGGGCCCAAGAATATTTCTTTTATTTTAATCACCTTATTCATTGTTGGACATTTAATTGGGCTACTTGAGGGGCCTTTAGGAGAATTAAGATTGGACCTCCTAATGGGCCTTTAATATTAACATTGAGCCCAATGCCATTCAACCCATTAACATTAATCTCACTCCACTATAGGATTAATGTTGCACTATCCATCTTAACCCATATTACAATTATATGGCTCCCGATCATTATTTCCCATGTTTAAGATTCTCTTGTCCGTTAATTAATCAAGCCACTGAATGCTTTAATTAATTTAACATCTTATCCTTGGAGTAAGGACAACTCTTCTTTATCATCATACCGGAAACAAATTCCACTTGCAAGATTTAGTATGACGAACGTTTAGAGCCCACCAAGGGGACTAATCATGCAAGACTTTCCAAGCACACGTTCCTCTGTATTAAATCTTAGCAACTGTCATGTTCTCAATGGCGTCACCCAAGATGCAAAGTATTGAGTCTTATTGACTCTCTACCCATAACAAAATAAAGTGCCACGCACGGATCACACACAGTCCTATTTAAGGGACAGACGTTTAGAAATAAACGACCACTGAGGTCTAATTCTTCATCCCATAAATCAGTACGGACGAATTACCTCTCTGTAGGTCCTCTTCAATGCATCATCATGCACTAGTGCAATCCCTTGGTCAAGATAAGCCAATCTGGGATCTACACATCAACCGTTTACCAATGGGGTGTTCAAATCCCATCTAGGTTGTGAATGTAGTACTTGTTACAAGAAACTGATAATGTGATCTTGCTGTGAGTTATCCGGGGATCACCACATTTATCTATAGTGTAACTTGTACTATTATATGAACGGATTGCAATAAGTAAATAACATTCATATTTATCTAAAGCACAGTGATAAAAGATTTATTTCAGATAAAGCTCAAAGATTCAGTTTAGTTATACAAAGTAAAAGCATACTTTCTAGTATAACCCTAACAATCTCCCACTTATACTCAAAGTCTGCTTTTAAGTATACTACAGCATATCTATGTACTACACATCTCCTAATAATTTCTCCCACTTATACTCAAAGCTGATTGGCAACACATTTGACTCCCATTCCTCTCACATGTCTCTCGAATGTACATAGAGGCAGACACTTTGTGAGAGGATTAACTAGGTTGTCTTCCGATGCGATCTTTGCCATATCTTCATCTCCCCTCTTAACGATTTCTCGTCTAAGATTGTATATCCTTAAATGTGTTTGTTGGCCTTGTGGACACTTGGTTCCCTTGAATTTGCAACTGCCTTAGCATTACAGTACTAGACAAATTCGGAATTTTATCCAAGTCCACTTAGAAGATCTTGAGCCAAACCGATTCCTTCACTGCTCCATAAGCAGTTACTTATTTGGCTTCCATGGTAGAATTAGTGATGCACACTTCACCATATCATGGCTCCTTCCCCAAATGAAATACATTACCCGAGGTAGATCTATTTGGAATTTATATCTGATTGGAAATCTGAATCCGAATAACTAACGGGGATTAGACTATCTGACTGATAAACCAACATTCTATCTCGAGTTCACTTGAGATATTTCAGAATGTTTTTAACAGTCGTCTAATACTCTTTCCCGGGGTTACTTTGATATCATGCTACCATGCCTACGGCAAAGCAGATATCTGGTCTCATACATAGCATAGCATACATGAGGCTTCCAAAGCAGATATCTGGTCTCGTACATAGCATAGCATACATGAGGCTTCCAACTGCCGAAGCATATGGGATGCCTTTCATGCAATCTATCTCTTCTTGTGTCTTCGGACACATCTCTTTCGATAGATGAATTCCATGTCTAAAAGGTACAAAACCTTTTTTGGAATTCTGCATGCTAAACCGTTTCAAAACAGTATCTATGTATGAAGCTTGCGATAAGCCGGTCATTCTTTTCTTACGATCTCGAGTAATCTTGATCCCTAAGACGTGACCGGCTTCCCCTAAGTCCTTCATATCAAACTGATGTGACAATCATACCCTCACGTTTGACAAAACCGCCACATTGTTTTCAATGAGCAAAATATCATCTACGTATAGTATCAAGAATACCACGGCAGTTCCGACACACTTCTTGTACACACAACTCTCAAATTCATTTTGATCAAAACCGTAAAATTTTATTACTTGATCAAAACATTGATTCCAAGCTCGCGATGCTTGCTTAAGTCCATAGATGGACCTCTTGAGCTTGCATACAAGGTGCTCTTGGCCTTTTTCAATGAAGCCTTCGGGTTGATACATATAGATTTCTTCTTCAAGACTTCCATTAAGGAAAGCTTTCTTGACATCCATTTGCATAGACCCCATCTCGGTTTTCATTGTTGTTTGCCAAGAATCTGTATCCTTGTCTTGGAGTGCTTCGTCGTATGTCCATGGGTCTAATTCATCTTCCCGGGGGACCAAGTCAGATGACTCTCCCTCGAACATGAATCTCTCGGGTTGTCTCACAACCCTCCCACTACGATGAGGCTCCAGTTATGTTGGTGTGTCGCGTGGTACATCAACTTGTACCCTTGGTATAGGATTAGGCCCTTTTATTTCATCTAAGGTAATCTCACTTTTGGGCTTTCTATTGTTCACATTGTCTTCTTCCAAGAACTTAGAATGCGTACTAATTACGATTCTTTGGTCCTTGGGACTATAGAACATACCCCCTTTCGTTCCTCTAGGGTATCCTACAAACAACCTCAATTCCGAACGTGGATCAAATTTTCCGGCTTCCTTGTCCAACACATATGTCGGACACCCCCAAATCCTTATGTGTCTCAAACTAGGCTTACACCCGGTCCACAATTCTGTGGGAGTTTTAGGAACCGATTTGGATGGCACCAAGTTTAGAATGTGAGCCGCTGTTTCCAAGGCATAGCCCCAAAATGACTTGGGTAACTCCGAATAACTCATCATGGATCTGATCATTTCTAAAACAGTTCTATTTCTTCATTCCGCAACCCCATTTTGTTGAGGGGTACCGGGTGCGGTCAATTGGGATACAATCCCTTCACTTGACAAGTAAGTCAAAAATTCATTGTTGAGGTATTCTCCCCCACGATCCGATCGTAGGAACTTGATACTCTTTCCCCTATGTTTCTCAGCCTCGGCTTTGAACTCTTTGAATTTATCAAAGGTTTTCGATTTGCGCCGCATAAGGTAAACGTACCCATATCTTGAGTAATCATCCGTAAAAATTACGAAATACTCAAAACCTCCTCTAGCTTGAACCGACATTGGCCCACATACATCAGTGTGAACGATTTCCAACACTTCACTAGCTCTATTCCCCTTGGCCCCGGAGGCCCTCTTGGTCATTTTCCCCTCTAAACAAGATTCACATGTTGGAAACGGCTCAACATGGAGAGACTCCAACGAGCGGTCCGCCACCAACCTTTGAATTCTCTTTAGATTAATATGACCATGTCTTAGATGCAATAGAAGTGTTTCGTTCAGGGTTGAAGAAATTTTTCTTTTCTTAGAAACAGTCGATGTGTTATAAGAAGCATTTTGTGTGTGGTGTGCACTTTTAATAGTATAAAGATTATTCACTAATGTTCCCGAACAGATGAACTCATCGTTTCGAAAAATAACAACCATATTATTAAAAGAAACTGAGTATCCATCAACGTACAATTTAGAAACCAAAATTAAATTCTTCCTAAAACTGGGAACATAAAGAACATCCTTTAATACTAAAACTCTATCTTCAAAAAATAGGTGCACGTCTCCCACTGCGACAGCCGCTACCCTCGTAGCATCGCCAAATGTGATGAGGATCTCATTCGCACTAAGTTGCCGGGTTTTCCGGAACCCCTGTAAAGTGAAACATACATGATCAGTGGCTCCCGTATCCACTACCTACGAATGGGAAGCATACGCCGCTAAACAAGTTTCAACAACAAGTGCATGAGAATTACCTTTCTTCTCGGCCTTCTTTAGCTTGGGACAGGCCGTCCTCCAATGTCCTTTCTCACCGCAGTTGAAACACTTCCCTTTGGTAGCTTTCTTGACCCCTCCCTCATTAGTCACCTTACCCTTAGCTTGGTTCGGGCCTTTGGTCTTCTTCTTCTTCTTCTTCCCACCTTTCGGTGCGGAAGAAGTCGGACCGCTTTCCACCAAGACTTGAGTTTGGTGTCCCATGAGTGTCTCCGCCGATACCAAAGCTTGCAAGAGTTGTGCCAACGTGAACTCCTGATTATTCATCATATAGTTCAACTGGAATTGCTCAAAGCTTTTCGGTAGAGAATGGAGAACGAAATCAACTTGCGTTTCCGCATCATATTCCGCTCCAAGTACCTCTAACTTGTTGAGGTAGCCCATCATCTTGAGAACGTGTTCCCTTATGGGCGTTCCCTCCACCATTTTCAGCGACAACATATCTCGCATGGTGATTTGCCTAGCCGTACGATTCTGATGAGCGAACATTTCCTTAAGGTTTAGCATCATATCAGAAGCGGATTCCATGTCTTGGTGTTGGTGTTGCAACACATCTGACATTGAAGCCAAGATGGTACACCTAGCCATTTCATCGGATTTCATCCACTCCCTATGATATTTCCTTTTGGTAACATTCGCGTCATCCGTAGGCGTAGGGGGCTTTGGGGTGTCAAGAACCCATTTGTGTTGTTGTGCGGTTAGGACAATAAATAAGTGACGTTTCCAATCAACATAGTTTTCACCTTCCAATTTGTTATCTTTAAGTATCGTAAACAGTAGATTAAAAGAAGACGACATGTTGAACTGAAATAAAACATACATTGCATCAATACATACATCGATTCACAAAGATTATCACAAAATTTCGATTATGCTTTGTATAAAATCTCAAAAAAAATACATAGCATAAATCGGCCGACATCTTAAAACAGTTCACATAAGCCACGATGAGTGTGGACGTTTATGCAAACACATTTAAGCAAGTTACAAACAAGAAGAGTTACAAACTTTTAATTTCAAAAATTAATTGTCAGCTCCCACTTGACCATATAAAATCGGTAGGGACTCCGATGGGGAGTAATAAAATGCTAATTTTATACCTAAGTATTAACCATGATTAAATACAGGATTATCACTTCGTTTTGAGCAAGCCACTCGATGGGAGGGTCAATACCGCAACTAATAATAATCCACAATCATCCTTTTGAGAATTCGTTCATGTGAACTTGTCTTTTGGCCTATCCGATAGGGAGAAAGGCGCTTGCCAATGCGTAGCCAAAAGACTTCACAAACAAATAAATCATGGAGGCCAAATAATTCAATTTTATTATCTAGAATAAAATATCGAATTATATTTAAAACATACTTAGTAATTTTCGGAGTTGAGATTTTTTCATCACGATATTCATGCAATCAAAATATTTAATCAAATTAAATAAATAAAGCATGCATCAAAACAAATTAAACAAATTGGCACGTTATATCCAATTGTCATGGTTTAATTTCTCATTTTGATTACGAGATATCGTAATCATCTTTCGTCTTCAAGCTTTATCGTCCGTCTCGATTAAGCTCCCACTCTACCGCAATAAAATTTCACCAACTTTGTCTCCGGGCCTTAAAATCTCCGTTCTTCGTCTTCGATATCGGTTAAAATTTATTTAAAAAAATAAATAAACCTATCGTCTATACTAGTATATTACAAAAAAAACATCCTAGTCTACCCGTGGATTTTCTCACGGGAAAAATAATCCGAACGAATCGGATTTTAAAACTGCATTATCATACATGCATGCATAAATAAATATTAAATACCATGACAATTGGATACCTGCAAAAATGATCTAGCAATTCTACTATCCAATTTTCAAATTTAATATTAAAACACTGAAATTACAATTTAACGTGTAGAGCCCGAAACCGGCTCTGATACCAGTTGTTGGGGAATTAAATGCGGATCTATTCGGGATTTTTACTAAATACAAATTTAAGCCCACAATTAATATCATGATTTAAACATAATTAAATCAAATAATTGTATACCCAACAACAGGCTTTGCATGCAAAACATATGATCAAATAATATCACGTAAAGCCCTAAACATGTGGAACTAAGGGATTTAGTGAATTATACCTCTTGGAGAAAAGGCAGTTTCTGAGAAAAAAAGCATATTTGGTTGAGCTGCTTTCGCAAGGCTGTTGAGATCAAAGGCGTCCTTTGAGATCCTCTATAGGCAGATAGTGTCACCAATGGACTTGAAGGCGTCCTTCTTGAGACCCTCAATTTGACAACCCAAAAGCCTTCTCAAGTATTCCCTCGTCCTTGTACATACACCCGGTGGGAGGCCACACGAACAATCACAACACAAGGAAAGAAAAATAATTTTGTTGCCCAAGACACAGCAATTTTTTAAAATTGCCTCTTAATTAAAATGAATATGAAGTCTTGTATCATCTAATATTTATAGTGAGAATACAAGATCTTGAATATCTAATATTTCAAATCTTGATTATCATGAATATCAAATATTCTAATCTTGATAATCTTGAATACTAAATATTCAATTCTTGATATTCTTTTCTTCATGAAAATTTTGAAAATATCCTACATATAATAATTCAATGAGATCTTGATTTTATTAGATATTCTTGTATCCAAGATACATATCTATTTTTCATAAAATCTCTCATTAATATTTATGCATTAATTTTTAAAAAATACAAACTAATTTGGTTCATAATTTTCAAAAAAAAAAAACTATGTGTATTTAATTCCATGAGATCTTGATTTTATTAGATATTCTTGTATTCAAGATACATATCTATTTTTCATAAAATCTCTCATTAATTTAATATACATATTATTTTCGAAATTTATCAAATAATTTTAGCCCAAAAATATTTCTTTTATTTTAATCACCTTATTCATTGTTGGACATTTAATTGGGCTACTTGAGGCGCCTTTACGAGAATTAAGATTGGACCTCCTAATGGGCCTTGAATTCTAACATTGAGCCCAATGTCATTCAACCCATTAACATTAATCTCTCTCCAATATAGGATTAATGTTGCATTATCCATCTTAACCCATATTACAATTATATGGCTCCCGGTCATTATTTCCCGTGTTTAAAATTCTCTTATCCGTTAATTAATCAAGCCACTGAACGCATTAATTAATTTAACATCTTATCCTTGGAGTAAGGACAGCTCTTCTTTATCATCATACCGAAAACAAATTCCACTTGCAAGATTTAGTATGACGAACGTTTAGAGCCCACCAAGGGGACTGATCATGCAAGACTTTCCAAGCACACGTTCCTCTGTATTAAATCTTAGCAACTGTCATGTTCTCAATGGTGTCACCCAAGATGCAAAGTATTGAGTCTTATTGACTCTCTACCCATAACAAAATAAAGTGTCACGCACGGATCACACACAATCCTATTTAAGGGACAGAGGTTTAGAAATAAACGACCACTGAGGTCTAATTCTTCATCCCATAAATCAGTACGGAAGAATTACCTCTCTGTAGGTCATCTTCAATGCATCATCATGCACTAGTGCAATCCCTTGGTCAAGATAAGTCAATCTGGGATCTACACATCAACCGTTTACCAATGGGGTGTTCAAATCTCATCTAGGTTGTGAATTTAGTACTTGTTACAAGAAACTGATAATGTGATCTTGCTGTGAGTTATCCGGGGATCACCACATTTATCTATAGTGTAACTTATACTATTATATGAACGGATTGCAATAAATAAATAACATTCATATTTATCTAAAGCACAGTGATAAAAGATTTATTTCAGATAAAGCTCAAAGATTCAGTTTAGTTATACAAAGTAAAAGCATACTTTCTAGTATAACCCTAACAGTATCTAGTTATTTTTTAAAATTAAAGTCTTGTGTTTTTTATTGTTGTTTGTTTCTTCGTTTATTTCTTATTTGTCCTTAATTTTTCAACACCCTGACTTTAAGATTTGTGTACACGTCTTATTTTAGTTATATCAGTCAACAAATTTCATTTTGCATATTTTATCAAATTATTAGTTTGTATGTTGCACTCATATATCCAATTACTCATTATTATTGGTGCACAAACAAATTTGGGTCCATTATAATTTAGTGCTTTTAGTACCCGTTTATTGCATTTCAGCTCTATGGTACTAACATATTTGTATTTTGTTTCAAATAAACCAACATGTATAATTAATTTTATTCATTATTATTGCTAATAGTATGATTAATAATAATAAGTCGTCACATTTAAATGCCCAATTAATCACAGTACAAAGCTAGATAACCTAATACTTTGATGAATATGTTATTAGTTCTTTATAAAATTGATTATTGTCAAATTTTTATTTTAGGATATTTAAATTTCTTTAGTGAGTCTCTTGTGCACCAAGTGCATGATACAACTGGGTCAAAATATGATCCATTTTAGAGTTTCATTTATATATTAGAAACTCTCATTTACTTACATATTAGCTTATAATCTAGTGATCATCGTTCTGTCTTAAGAAATGAGAGTTCAACGATTCGAACTCTAATTTGCACTATTTTGTTGTACGAAAATTTCTCTTTTGTTGCTCTTTATACACTGAGAATTTACACTATTATATAATGAAAAATTACACTACTAAATATTAAAAAGTTACACTATTATATACTGAACTTACACTTCGAGGTGAATTTCCCTCCTAAGCGTTATAATGTGTTCCACATGATACTTCATTATATATGGCTCAAAAGAATGTTATTGTAGAGCTAAATGTATTATAGTTAGAAGTTATTAATTTTATGAAGCTAATGTATTATATTTGTTATCCTTTGTAGGATAATAAGTCTTTTTATGTCTATAGTTAGAAGTTATTATAGAGACGGTTTGTTGTAATCATGAGGTGTATCCAATGAAACTGTACAATTATTAATGTCAGTTTATTTTTCGCCACTTCTCTTCATTTTTTTTCACATCCGTTTGATCATTCAATTTTTTTTTTCAATTTAACCTTGTGTATTACATGTATATCAGTAAAATTACATGTGTACAGGGAAATTACACTACATATACTAAAAAGTTACACTAATATATACTAAAAAGTTATACTACTATAAACTGTTACACATTTATACGCTCATGAAGTTACCCTAATATACACTATATACTGAAAAGTTATACTACCATACATTGAAGTTACACTATTATACATTGAAAATTGCACTACTATATATTGAAAAGTTATAATACTATACACTGAAAAGTTACACAATATACAGTGAGGTTACACTACTAGACTCTAAAAAGTTCCACTATTATACACTGAAAAGTTACACTACTATAAACTAAAATGTTATACTACTATACATTGAAAAGTTAAACTACTATACACCGAAAAATTACAATACTACACTGAAAAGTTGCACTACCATACAATGAAAGTTACACTACTACAAATTGAAAAATTATACTGCTATACACTGAAGTTACACTACTATATATTGAAAATTTAAACTACTAAACATTGAAAAGTTACACTACTATATTTTGAAAAATTACACTATTATATACTAAAAAGTTACACTACTATGCAATGAAATTATCCATCAAATGCACATTTTTTAAATTCAATGGAGGCAATCTAAACTCCATAATGCTAATCATCTCTCTTAAATCACCATTTTCATCCCCCAATTGTTTGTGATTACTAATTAGTCAATAGATTATCAGTTTCTTCTCGATGGTGAAGCACTACAACAGAAGAATAGAAGTGCGCACACATTTGATATTAATTCGTTTTAATTTTGTAATATCACACACAAGGAGGAGTTGGAGACTGGGGGAGAAGCCTATTAGGGTTTGAATACGACATTAGCGCACCAAAATTCAAATTATGTGCTTTCCATCATGCAATTTTGAAAACACCTGGTGGATATGAAACTCCATCACCTCCGTTGGAAGGATTGTGGATCAATCTCCAATTCAAGTGGTTATATGTCAAAACAAGAGCCCTCAACTTGTTATCCTCTTCTTCACCCCAACCAACCCTTCTTCATTCCATTACTATAAAAACAAGGTGCCCTCTGTATGAAGGCCTAACTCTACACTTAAAACCCAGGTTATAAGTGAGAGGATTGCCCAGGCTTATATGCCCACCAAAGACCACTCACACTACCGATGTGGGATATCTTAATACCCTCCCTCACGTAAGAGGCTCATTAGGTTCAACACGTGGTTCTACAGGTGGATCCACACATCGAGTAGAGAGGTGGCTCTGATACCATGTGAAGATATTTTGGCTATCAATGTTAATGAGGTGATCGAATAAATATCTACAAGATCAATTCAAATTAATCCTAGGTTTACAAAGATATATAATATCGAATAATATCCTTAATACCCCCCCTCCCCCGCAAGCGTTGCGTGGGATAAAGACAAACGCAGAGCTTGGAACGTAGAAGCTCAAAGGCAGGACGAGGCAGACTCTTGGTAAAGATATCTGCTAGTTGAAATGAGATGGAACAAACTGCGTAGAAAGTTTTCCAGAGGACATCAGCTCTCGAACAAAATGATAGTCTAGGTCAATGTGCTTTGCTCGCTTATGGGAAACGGGATTCTGACTCAGAAAAATAGCACTCTTATTGTCACATAAGAGGACCGGTCTAGCACTCAACTTGATTCGAATCTCATGCAGAAGATTAGTGAGCCATATAATCTCTGCAGCTACATTCGCCATGGCACGATATTCAGACTCACAGCTAGAACGAGCCACTATAGGTTGTTTCTTAGCACTCCAAGAAATAAGATTACCACCAAGAAAAATCGAATAACCGTAAGTAGAGCATCTAGTCTCAATACATCGAGCCCAATCAGCATCAAAATAACCAGTGACTTTCGACTCAGGATGCTTTGCAAAGGATAAGCCATAATGAACCGTACCCTTCACATAACGCAATATACGCTTAACAACATTGAAATGATCATCAGTGGGAGAGTGAAGGAACTGACTCACAACATTGACAGCATATGATAAATCTGGTCTAGTGATGGTCAAGTATTGAAGTGCCCCAACCAAGGAACGGTACAATGTAGGATCATGAAAAGGTGATCCATCACTAACAAAAGACTCCCCTGCTGCCAAAGGAGTAGCGACAGGCTTAGCATCCAGTAGGTTTGCTCGTTCCAATATATTAGAAGCATACTTGGCCTACCCAACAAATAAATCGTCAGTAGCGTATGAAACCTCAAGGCCAAGGAAGTAGTTGAGTCACCCCAAGTTCTTAATAGCAAATTCCTTGTGCATGCGAGCAATAAATGTCTTGAGCATGGAAGCATCATTCCCTATGAGAATAATGTCATCAACATAAAGAAGCAGATAAACAATAGAGTTTCCCCGAATAAGGTAAAATAACGATGAATTAGAGCGACTCTGGCTGAAATCCAAGCTAAAAAGGAATGTACTAAACCGCTGAAACCTAGCCAGAGAAGCTTGTTTCATCCCGTACAATGCCTTCTTGAGCCTACAAACATGATCCGGAAAATGAGGATCGACAAAACTAGGAGGTTGAGCCATGAAAATCGACCTATCGAGCACCCCATTAAGAAAAGCATTCTTGACGTCTAACTGATGTAACGACCAGTGATGTTGAACAGCCAGAGCAAGAATGACTCGCACTGTAGCAGATTTAATGACCGGGCTAAATGTGAAATGAAAGTCAGCCCCTGGGACTTGAGTAAAACCCTGAGCAACGAGGTGGGCTTTATAGCGCTCGACAGAACCATCAGACCGTAATTTGGTACGAAAACCCCACTTAGAACCAATGATATTTGTGCCCGTAGGACGAGGCACAAGATCCCATGTATCATTAGTAGGAAGTGCATCGATCTCCTCGTGCATGGCAGATAACCGTTCTGGAGATTTTGCAGTCGACTTGAAACCAAGAGGTTTTGAAGTGGCAACAAGAGCTGAGAGCAAGGCTGTGCAAGAGAGATCTACTGGGTAACGAGGCTTAAAGATTCCAGCACGAGCACGTGTCATCATGGGATAAATAGGTCTAGTAGAAGTGCCCTGGGGAACGAGAGGTGGAATAGGGGATGTATTCTACACAGGCTCAGGAGCATGTACATGCGGAACAGAAGGTGCTGGGATTGTCTCTACTGAACCGGGCGAAGACTCAGCCTCATCTAAAAGAATATGACGTGAGCTAGAAGTGGGCGGACTGGCAGGTGGCAAAGGACATACAATAGATGGCAGAAGGGTTGGCAAAACTATTGTACCGTCTAATAAGCTTGAAATATCCAGCGTAGTTGGAGAAGATGAGGTTGGAGTCCCAGTGAATGGGAAACAGAGCTCATCAAACTGGGCATGGCGGGTTATGAAAACCCGAGAGGATTCTGGATCAAGACAACGAAAACCCTTATGTGAGCTACTATATCCAAATATGGATAAACCCGACAACCGAAAGGCTTGAAGTTGGCATAATTTGGGACTGAGCCAAAGAGAAGCTCAATAGGATACTTGTCAGAAAGCACAGCTGAAGGAATGCGATTAATAACATAAACATCAGTTGCAAACGCATCAAACCACATAGAAATTGGAGCATGTGCATGAAAAAGCATAGATAAACCTGTCTCAGAAATATGTCTGTGTTTACGTTCTGCACGCCATTCTGCTGAGAAGTGTATGGGCAAGAGAGACGATGAAGAATACCATGCAATGACATAAATTCACGAACCCTGGAATTAACAAATGCAGTGCCCCCATCACTCTGAAAGGCTTTGACATTTCGGGAAAATTGATTGCAAACAAATGTATGAAATCGTACTAACACACCATAAAAATCAGACTTAGCACGAAGTGGATAAATCCAAGAAAAGCGTGAATAATCATCCACAAAAGCCACATAATACTTAAACCCATCAGAAGTAATAGTAGGAGTTGGGCCCCACAAGCCACAGTGTATTAAATCTAAAATAGCATCATCACGTTTTTCATTCAACGAAAATGATAATCGTTTGCTCTTGGCTAACTGACAAGATGAACAAAGTGTAGGGTTCGGTAATAATGAAGTAACTGATAAATGTCCCAATTTTTGCAACAATGAAATAACAGTAAATGGGACATGCTCCAGGCGAAGATGTCATAAATCAAAACTAGCCTTTAACTCATTATTCCGAATAGCAGCAACAAGCGCAGGAACACCCCGATCAAGCAAATATAAACCTTTATCACACCTTCCCTGAGCCAAAATTTTCTTTGTGACCCGGTTCTGAATTGCAAAGAACTTATCAGAGAACACAACATCAACATGATAATCAGCAGTAAAGTTACTAATTGATAATAGATTTTTAGTGATATGTGGGACAACCAATACATCTAACAGATTAACATCCCCAGATAATTTAGACTTGCCAATATATGAAATAGATAAAGTAGAGCCATTACCAATAATTACAGAACCATTACCTGTATAAGGCTCAAAAGAATCAAGAGCTGCAGGCTGATTTGTCATATGGGCAGAAGCACCGGAGTCGAGATACCAGTCGGGGGTTGAATTAAAAACCTGGCAGGAGGAAGTAAATGCTTGAGTGAGGTTGGCTTCAGACATTGCAGACTGAGCAGTAAGAAACTGAGGATGTTTATCGGTATAGTGGTCTCCACAACAAATTTGACACCGGGGAATATACAGCTAACAGACGATCTTCACCAAATTTGGTCAGAATGTAGCCCGATCCGAACGCAATTAGATGTCTCACTACTGACTACCTACCTGTACCTGTACCGAAGCGACGAGACCTTGGGAAGGCATCACTTATGCTAGAAGGCTTTACCGTCTCCTTACTAGAAACCCAGATCTGTTTCCTAATTCTGTTGCGGGCCATGCAAGTTTCCTCCCGAGGAGCCACGAGAATTATGACGCTGACCCTGATGGTTGGACCTACCACCATGCAGACCTTGATGAGGAGATGATGATCCACTATGAGAACGAGATTTAGAATACGAACGACCATCGGAGGACGTGCGATCACCTCCACAAGAAACTGTGAAAGCGGCAGCAGAGGAGTTCCCGCCTTCCATAGCACGTAGCATCGCCTCAAATTGCTTGGCCTGATGGAGAAGATCCCAAAATTTGGGAACAGCAGGCATGGACAGACTGGTGTCCACGAAGCTGGTAAATTGGATGCCCACGCCTCTCAAGAACCAATGGCTCTTGTCATCATCATCGATAGGACGCCCAACCGCGGACAGCTGTATGCATAAATTCTTAAATTTCCATCCATATTCATCAACAGATAGATCACCTTTGCGAAGCGAGAGAAGCTCCTCTCGCAAAGCATGAGTATGGGACGCCGATGTGTCGGAGAAGGCGGCCTACAGTGCAAGCCACGCAGTGCGAGAGGATGTGCAGTAAAGGACTTCAGAAGCAGCCTCCGGAGAAAGTGACGTGTTGATCACGCTTAGAAGCTTGAGGTCCTTCATCCGCCACGGCTGGAACGCCGGATTCGGCGACTTCTCGCCATCCACATTAGTGAGAGTGGGAGAGGGGGCATCGATCGTACCATCAAGAAAGCCCATGAGATCGAAGCATTCGGCCATGGCGGTTACTTGACGACGCCACATTAAAAACATCGAGGGCTCCAACTTGGATTGAACCATGTTAAGCATAGTGGCTATGGAGAGAGGATCGGTGGGTGCAGCAGCCATCGATCGTGTTTAGGAGAAATAGGATTATTACTTGTACGAGAGGAGAAGAAATAATATAGCAGGGAAGAGGATATGATGCGCACACAGATAAATCACAGTGCAAATAATAAAATAGTGACCGGATGGGCTTAGTCCGACGAAAGAAATCACGACGAAGGGGACCTGTTCGGCGTGAGTTGCAAATTTTGGACCGTGACCTTAACTGATACCATGTATGAAGGCCTAACTCTACACTTAAAGCCCATGTTGTAAGTGAGAGGATTGCTCAGGCTTATAAGCCCACCCAAGACCACTCACACTACCGATGTGGGATATCTTAATACCCCCCCTCACGTAAGAGGCTCATTAGGCTCGACACGTGGTTCCACAGGTGGATCCACACATCGAGTAGAGAGGTGGCTCTGATACCATGTGAAGATATTTTGGCTATCACCGTAATGAGGTGATTGAATAAATATCTACACGATCAATTCAAATTAATCCTAGATTTACAAAGATATATAATATCAAATAATATCCTTAATACCCCCCTCCTCGCAAGCGTTGCGTGGGATGAAGACAAACGCAGAGCTTGGAACGTAGAAGCTCGATGAAGACAAACGCAGGCAGGAAGAGGCGGACTCTTGGTAAAGATATCTGCTAGTTGAAGATGAGATGGGACAAACTGCGTAGAAAGTTTTCCAGAGGACACCAGCTCTCGAACAAAATGATAGTCTAGGTCAATGTGCTTTGCTCGCTTATGGGAAACTGGATTTTGAATCAGAAAAATAGCACTCTTATTGTCACATAAGAGGACCGGTCTAGCACTCAACTTGATTCCAAACTCATGCAGAAGATTAGTGAGCCATACAATTTCTACAGCTGCATTCGCCATGGCACGATATTCAGACTCACAGCTAGAACAAGCCACTGTAGGTTGCTTCTTAGCACTTCAAGAAATAAGATTACCACCAAGAAAAATTGAGTAACCGTAAGTAGAGCGTCTAGTCTCAATACATCAAGCCCAATCAGCATCAGAATAACCAGTGACTGTCGACTCAGGATGCTTTGCAAAGGATAAGCCATAATGAACCGTACCCTTCACATAACGCAATATTTGCTTAACAACATTGAAATGTTCATCAGTGGGAGAGTGAAGGAACTGACTCACAACATTGACAGCATATGATAAACCTGGTCTAGTGATGGTCAAGTATTGAAGTGCCCCAACCAAGGAACGGTACAATGTAGGATCATGAAAAGGGGATCCATCACTAACAAAAGACTCCCCTGCTGCCAAAGGAGTAGCGACGGGCTTAGTATCCAGTAAGTTTGCTCGTTCCAATATATTAGAAGCATACTTGGCCTTCCCAACAAACAAACCGTCAGCAGTGTATGAAACCTCAAGGCCAAGGAAGCAGTTGAGTCGCCCCAAGTTCTTAATAGCAAATTCCTTGTGCGTGCGAGCAATAAATTTCTTGACCATGGAAGCATCATTCCCTGTGAGAATAATGTCATCAACATAAAGAAGCAGATAAATAACAGAGTTTTCCCGAATAAGGTAAAAAAACGACGAATCAGAGCGACTCTGGCTGAAACCCAAGCTGAAAAGGTATGTACTAAACTGCTGAAACCAAGCAAGAGGAGATTGTTTCAGCCCGTACAATGCCTTCTTGAGCCTACAGACATGATCCGGAAAATGAGGATTGACAAAACCAGGAGGTTGAGCCATGAAAATTGGCCTATCGAGCACCCCATTAAAAAAAGCATTCTTGACGTCTAACTGATGTAACGACCAGTGATGCTGAACACCCAGAGCAAGAATGACTCGCACTGTAGCAGATTTAACGACCAGGCTAAACCTGTGATGAAAATCATCCCCTAGGACTTGAGTAAACCCCTGAGCAACGAGGCGGGCTTTATAGCGCTCGATAGTACCATCATACCAAAATTTGGTACGAAAAACCCACTTGGAACCAATGATATTAGTGCCCATAGGATGAGACACAAGATCCCACGTATCATTAGTACGAAGTGCATCGATCTCCTCGTGCATGGCAGACAACCATTCTGGAGATTTTGCAGCCGACTTGAAACCAAGAGGTTCTGAAGTGGCAACAAGAGCTGAGAGCAAGGCAGTGCAGGAGAGATCGACTGGGTAACGAAGCTTAAAGATTTCAGCATGAGCACATGTCATCATGGAATGAATAGGTCTAGTAGAAGTGCCGTGGGGAATGAGAGGTGGAATAGGGGATGTTGTTGGTCCCAAATAGATAAAGACAGGTGTATGGGGGGAATACACCTGTTAGTACAGTTTTTCAAAAACCAGATTACAGTGGACTTTTCTTAAGATCACAGGCCATTAATAAATGATCAGTGGACTTGAAGGTCGCCTGACAAGTTGCCTGAGGTTTTTATGAGTTAGAGTTGTGCAACGGATTATTTTGAGAAAACACTTGAGGTAATTAACTCACACAAATGCACAAGAGACACAGGGATTTATAGTGGTTCGGAGTTAAACTCTCCTACATCCACTTTTCCTGATTTAACAGGAGAATTCCTTAACCACAGGAATCCCTTGTTTTAGAGTGCCAAGGTGCACTGATCAAGAGTAGCTCTTCTTGATCTCTAGGATTTTCACTGAGTCCTAGTCCTCTCAGATTTCAGACTGAGACACTCCTCAGTTTACTTTCTTATCACTCTTAACCTTGAACCTAACTTGGATTAAGGGCTTGAGTTTTTCCAACTAAGGTTGAGATAACCCTTACAATGATGAGCACTATCTAGATTGGGTTATCTCAGAAGGCTTCTAAGATATTACAGTATAAGCCTAATTACAAGAATGAATTCTATACAGCGTAAGCACTTGGGAAACTAGAATGATTTCGAGTGCTTGAGAGTATGAGCTTTTCAGATTATTAGTTGAGCTTGTTTGTTTCCCGTGCTTGGCCTCTTCTTCAACTCTTGTATTTATAGACTTAAATTTGAAATACTATCCGTTGTAGAGATAGTTTCAAATTCAAGCTATTTTGGTGACCTAACTTTCTTCCAGATTTTCCTCAGATTTTGAATGGTCAAATCTGTGAAAATATAGTATTCCAACGTTCCATAGATCTTCTTCTGATTTTGGGTGGTCAACCTCTCAAGCATTTAATTGTTGATAGCTCATTAAATGCCTGCTTAGAGTTAATGCAGCCGCCTTTGAAAACTCTGTCATCCTAGGTTGTTGGTTGCTTCTGAACTTGGTACTGATAGGACAGGCTTTGTGTCAGATCCGTACATAGGTGGCAGCATCTCATTGGCCTGTCTTAATTGTTCTTCAGTCTAGTCTAACGGTTGCATTGAAGTCCTCTGTCTTTTCATCAGGTGACTTGGAACATTCTCTTTGCTGCATTAAACACTTCATTTATGTGCTTGCTGCTTCCTTATTAAATGCTGAAGGCATTTAATACATCAGGTTACTTGTCTTCAGGGGAGTCCTTCAGGCTGCTTGAAGTTAGTCTCCTGGGGTGCATTCTTCAGAAGGTGGGTGTATCTGCTAATACATCATCAGGCTAGTCTAAAGTTCTTCAGGCCAGTCTCTATACATCAGACTAGTTTTTACATAAGTAGCCTGTTACAATTTAAACTTATATTCAAAGTTTTTATCATAGTCTCTAAACACTTTGGGCTAGATTTCTTAGTCTTTATAGACAGATTATTACATCAGGGGAGTCTTTGGGATTTTATCAAAACATTTTACAAGTCATTTCCCAACAATTTCCCCCTTTTTTTATAAGAACAAAGACTTATCCTGACTAGCCTATATCAGAAGACTTTTACTTAGCAAAAAATTATTTTCAGAGGTTCCCCCTGAGTAAGTACCTGCAGGTTAGTTAATCAGTTTATAATAAAGTGCACAGGCCTAGCAGATAATGAGATATTATCTTTGGGCTCAAAAGGATAGAATTCTTCATTAATAGGGAATTGGTTACACTTTACAACTTCAGACTATAACCAAGGAAACTATGCTGACCAAATTTATCAAAACAAAAAAAAAAACTTTCAACTTCTCCTTTCATCAGTGCACTTGTCTTCACAGGCTTCCAAAAGCTGGTTCCACCCCATATTGTGCAAACACCCTTTTCTTTAATTCCATCTTCTTCTCCATTACCTCCTTGCTATGTCCCCTGAGGCCAAGTTGGTCACAAACCACTAGCCATTCATTGAGAATATCATGCATCCTCACTTCTCCACTGGCATCCATAGGGGGCATAAAGAGAATGGGTCCAGGAGCCTTGAAAGGGTCTCCTCCACTGTGTTCTTCCCACGAGTTCAGGATCCTGGGATACAGGGCAGGCCAGTTTTCCACCATTTTCTGATGAAAGACTTCATCAGCTTCCACTCCACCAAACTCTCCTGTGACATAGAAGGAGTACACAAACTCCCTCTTGGCTTTCTCCCAGGAGTCATTAATCTTCTTAGGAACCCAAGGATCTATGTGAGGATACCTTGCAATAGGCTCACTAGCTTGAGCCTGGCTTCTCTTAGCTTTCAACCTCCAGTAAGAGTTTCTGGGCTTCCTTGGTGGTGGGGGCTTCATCACTTGGCCACTCTCAATCAATCTCTGCTTCTCCTCCATCTTTTCCAAATTGTATTGATCAAGAGTCTTCCCTTCCTTAACTGCCTGGGCCAGTGGACTGAGTGATGGTGGCCTGAACAAGTCCTCAGTGGACTGGACTTTCTTGGGTGGACTTGGTGCTAGGGAAGCAATAGGATTGGGGTTTTCAACTGGAAGCTCCCTGATTTCCTCTTCTCCCTGATCAACTAGCCTTCTTTTTTTGGTGCCCTGTTCCTCAGAACTGCTCCCCTTTCTCTGCTCCTTTCTCTGCCTCTTTTCCCTTAAGATCTGATCTTTTGCCTTAGAGAGTCTGGTCTCTCTACCAGTATCAGCTTTGCCCTTCCTCTTCTCTCCAACAGTTGCTTGCTCCCTATCTCTCACAAGGGTGTCAATCTCCTGCCTGACACCTGCTACAACTTTCTCAGGATCAGGCTTCTTTCCCACTGATGGGCCACCAAGTGGCCTAACCCTTTCTCCTTCTCCCTTCTTGCTAACTCTGTCTGTGAGTTCAGCAAGAGCAATCGAATGCTTGGTAGTGTCCTGCTCCACAACTCGCAGGTGAGTGAGACAGTCCTCCGTTTCCTTATTCAGAGCCTTCAAATGATAAGCAGCATTTATACCAAACTCAGTAAAAGGCTGCAACTTTTCTTCAATGATTAGGTTCGTGGCTGTCTGAGTGGGGAGAACTGAGAGTGCCTGCATTACTTGGACTTCTATTTCTCCCTTCAGGGCTTCTTCCCTTTGCCTAATATAGTCATCCATCTTTTCCATCAGGCCAGTTGCCATGGCAGTGATGGTAGCCTGCATCACCCTTTCCCTTTCTTCCTCATTTTCTTTCCTGATTGCTGTCAGAGCTTGTGCATGAGCTTGCCTCTCCTGCTCTACACTGTCTTTTAAATCATTGATCTCTTTTCCCAGATTCATCTCCAATCTGTCCACATTGCTTGATAGGTTAGTGATCAATGATAAGTTGGAACCTTGTACCAGCAATGCAGTCTCAACAGACTGTTCCTCCATCAGAATTTCAATATTTTCCATCTTGGTAGTTAGGATAACCAACTCCTTTCCTTCAAACTTGGGCTCCACAGGGGTCTGAACAATAGTCTAAATCACTCCTTCTATCTGGGCCACTGATGTTTCATCTGGGGAGGGCACTAACTCCTTCTAAGTCTCCTGAGTTTCAGTGCCCTGACTCTCACCTGCCCGAGTCATCTCCTGATTCAGAGTAGTCTGACCCTCACTAGCCTGGGTCACTTCTTTTTCCTTACCAGCCTGGCTTTCTTCAGCAGGGTTGGCTCCCTGGTCTTCTCCATCCTTCTCCTTGTCATCAGTTGACTTCTTCTTTGGCCCTTCTATCAACCTTGCTTCCTCTAATTTCTTGGCAACCAACTTGCCAAATTCCCACTCCTGCAACAGTACACTGACCCTCTTTACTTGAGCAAACTCAAGTACCTCCTTCTCTTCCTTTCTCCAGTAATCTTCACCTTGTCCCTTGACAGCCTCCAACAGCTCATATAGATACGCATCCTTGAGCTTTATAAGTAGCCTCACCCTCTCAAACATCTCCTTGAGGGTGGGATGGAAGGTTAAGGCAGGGTATAATTACTCCAATTCATAGCAAGCCTCCTCCTTTAGAGAGTCCAGATAAGTGTACTGGACCTCCTCCTCATCAGCTACTTCTAGTGAAGGCAAGGCTTCACTAGCCTGAGGGACAGTGGGGTGTTGTTTGGCTACACTTTCAGGCTTTTGAGAGCCTTCAGTGGGGGTTTCAACTGTTGTGGGTTCAGTGGATGTTATTTTGGCTACCTCAGAGGACTTTTGAGAGTCCTCTGAGGCTTCTTGACCTCCTCTCTCTTCTTCTATCTCCTCAGTGCTTTCATCAGAGGACTCCTCTGATTCCTCTTCTTCATCAGCTTCCACTTCCACGTGCCCTTCCTCAATCCCTTTGAGGGCAGTAGTGGCAAGTAAGTGAATTGGGGACTTCATCTCCTCATCTTCTTCCTCAGTAGACTTCTCAGCTGATGAGTGTGTGTGAGAGGTCTCAGAACTGCTACTGATTGCCCTGCTTTCAATGAAAGCCTTCTTCACCAACCTTCTCTTTTTCCTTTCCAACTCCTCCTCCTTGTGGGATTTCATCTTTTCATTGGGCTTCAGGGCCCTTTTCTTCAGGTTTAGTGGTGGACTTTCCTCTCCAGTTTCTTCAAGAACTTTGGCCTGCTCCCTCCTTGTCTCCCCAGTAGGTGCCAACACCTTTACTTTTTCCAATAGCTAATCAGAGTTGAACAAGGTCTTTGCCTTGTTCCAAGACCTTGTGTCAGGGAAGTTATACTTCAAATTGAGTGCCTCAATGATAATAGACACCCTTGAGGCATAGCACAGCTTGTGCTCAATCAACAACCTTCCTCTTACTGCCTTCATCTTGCTTTTCTCCTCCCTTAAATTAGTAATGAAAAACTGGTGCCAGTTGAACTTCACTCTGTCAGTGATGTCAATGATTGCTGCCATCAATCTGAGCTTGATTTTGCTGACTTGTTCAATGCTTCCCTGGTTTGCTAAGATACATTTCCCAACAATCTCTGCTAAAACCTTAAATTCTGGTTTTAGCAGTTTCTTGTGGAAGGTGGTAACATACTGCTCCTTCTTCTTGGATATTGTGTCTAAAAACTTCTCCTCATTTCCCTACTTGTAGGTTGCTGGGTCCAAACCCTCGTTTGGCAACCCAAAAATGTCATGTAAATCCTCCAATTTCAAGGTGTATTTGTGCTTCTTCATGACTGCTACAAGAATCTTTCTTCCCTTCTTGTCCAGCTTTTTCTCACTCTTCTCCATCATGACAAAGGATCTGATGGATGTGATGTTGTTCTCCATCCCCACGAAGAACTCAAGCACCTGCCTATCATAGCATTTCTCTGGGCCTCTTGACAGAAATCTATAGAGCCCAGCATTTCTCACAAGGTCAAGGGCTCTTCTGATGTGGTATAGGTGAGGGTCAGAGAGGACTTTGGGATGGTTGAAGCAAACGATAGGTTCATACCAGAAATTCTTGTTGTTTGACAGCTCCTTGTAGTCAACATATATTTCAGACATTGTTTCTGAAGAGTGGATAAGTGTTTAGGGATGGGTTTTTAGGGATGAGGGTATGAGTAAGATAAGAATTGCAAGGGTTGATAGTATTGAGATCGTGTGAAAAACTGCTAAGTGTGGATGTTATTTATATTGTCAATCAAGGGTGAGGATTGAACAAAATAATTTTGATCTATGGTTGAGAGTGTGGCAATAATTTGGAGGATAAAGTGATTTAACTTCCCAAGTATGTAATTATTACCAGATATGGAAAGTGAGTTGGATTAAGATCAACGGTTGAGATTGAAAGAAATGGCGGTTAAAAGTGGGGCTTTTCATGAGAGATAACTGCTCGAAATCATCTCCCTAGATTTTACTGCACACTTACTATCGCATTAATTGAGCTGCAGGCACGGTTACCAATAAAGTAACCGTCAGTCAAAAGCTATCTCAGTGGAGTACGCAGTGGACTTTTGATCAGCGTACTTAAGATCAGGGTAGTAAACTCTTCTGATGCTCAGGCTATATTAGTGGACTTTGTTAGGTGGGTCTACTGATGTCTTCTTGATAATTCCCCCTTGATTAGTGATCTGAGAATTTACTGTGAGTTAGGTAGCCTGATTAGTTTCCTGACTCAGGGTCAAGTAGACCCAACTCCACAGATAGGTCATGAAACCTTGCTTCAGCCAAAGGCTTAGTGAGTATGTCTGCCCTTTGTTTATCAGTGTGAATCTTTACATGACACACATCCTTCTTCTCCACATGGTCTCTGATGAAGTGATGCCTAATATCCACATGCTTGCATCTTGTGTGAAGTACAGGATTTTGTGATATTGCAATAGCACTGTTGTTATCACAAAAGATAGGTACTTCACTGGCCTGTATGTTGTAATCAGTTAATTGTTGCCTTATCCATAAGATTTGGGCACAGCAGCTTCCAACAGCCATATATTCAGCTTCAGTGGTGCTTGTTACCACTGAACTTTGCATCTTTGAAAACCAGGATATCAATTTGTTTCCCAGAAATTGGCAAGTCCCTGTGGTTGACTTCCTATCAATTTTACATCCTCTATAGTCAGCATCAGAATAGCCTGTTAATTCAAAGTTATCATCAGTGGGGTACCAAAGTCCCATATTGACAGTACCCTTGAGATATCTCAGTATCTTCTTAGTGGCTTCCAAGTGACTTTTCTTAGGACTGGCCTGATATCTTGCACAGATTCCTACTGCATATGTGATGTCAGGCCTACTTGCAGTGAGGTATAGAAGGGATCCAATGATTCCTCTATAAGTAGTCTGATCCACTGCTTCTCCTTCTTCATCAGGTTCTAGCTTTGTGTTTGTATTCATAGGTACCCTGACTACTTTGCTAGAGCTGCAACCAAACCTTTGAATCAACTCCCGTGTGTTTTTTGCCTGATTGATGAATATCTGTTGGTCCCGAAATGAGTTAAATCAGTGTATGGGGGGAATACACTGATGTCAGATTTTTCTGAAAGACTCAGAAAAATGCTCTAACGCACTCAGTCAGGATTCCCTGAAGTACTCAGTACGCTGAAGGTCCACAGGGGCAGCAGGGACTGTTCAGTAACGAGTCAGATAAACTGAGTGTGAGTAATGTGCTCGGAGGCTCAGTAGA
>JAPKLY010000037.1:644599-702857 GCA_026898435.1 Prunella vulgaris
TCAGGGGTTTTGGGATCTAATCAAAATACTCAGATTGTCCCAACAATATCCCTTCAGGGGACTGCCTGACTTGCAATCCAAGGAAAAAGTTCATCTCTCCCATCATAGACATCTCAAATTTTCCCTTCATGAGATGTGAGAATCTTGTGCATAGATCCTCATTCTGTGATCCAAATATGATATCATCTAATAGATTTGGACTAGCATTATATCTTCTCCATGTGAGATTCTGAAAAGTGTTCTGTCTACACTTCCTTTGGTGAAACCATGCTCCAAGAGGAACTGAGACAGGGTGTCATACCAGGCTCTTAGGGATTGTTTCAGGCCATATAGAGCTTTTCTGAGTTTGTAAACTTTGTTGCCTTCCTCAAAGCCAGGGGCTATTCCACATAGACTTCCTCATTCAGAATCCCATTAAGAAATGCACTCTTGACATCCATTTGGTGGACCTTGAACTTCTTATGGGCAGCATAAGCAAGAAATAGCCTGATAGCTTCTAATCTGGCTACTGGTGTGAAGGTCTCATCATAATCAAACCCTTCAACTTGAGAGTATCCTTTGGCCACCAATCTTGCTTTGTTTCTGACTATCACATCATTCTCATCCTTCTTGTTCTTGAAGACCTATTTGGTTCCAATTATGTTGGCATGCTTTGGTCTTGGGACAAGCTCCCATGCTTGGTTTCTTGTGAACTGGTTGAGTTCTTCTTCCATGGCAATGATCCAGTTTGGATCCTTTAAGGCTTCTTCAGTAGTCTTGGGTTCCTGTGCTGAAAGAAAACAACAAAAGAGAGCATTCTCTCCATGAAAACTTCTAGTCTTGACTCCTAGATTAGGATCTCCTAGAATCTGACTGATTGGATGATCAATCAGCCAGTTTCTTTTGGATTGTCCTCTCTCAGTGGAGTTATCCTCAGTGGATACCTCCCCTTCTGGGATTGAGTCACTAGATTGGGCAAGTCTAAGTAATTCAGGAGAAAGAACAGATGGAAGGAGTCCTGAGTCATTATTCAGGGTTGTTTCTAAGTTGTCAGCACAGTCTAGTCTGGCTTCCCCCTGAATGTTATGCTCAGTGTCTGTCTCGGCTTGGCCAGCTTCGTCATCGACATAAGTTGGGTCATTCAGCTCATTTTCATTAGTGGAGATTTCCTCAGGGTGGTTTGACCTCTAAGAGCAGTCCTCTGACTCCTTTAATCCAAGGTTGTCCCATGTTGATATATAGGCATCCACCTTCTTGTAAGTGGATTTATCTAGGGTCAGGTTAGTCATTTTATCAGTGATTTCCTTAGTAGCCTGATCTTTCCTGGACTCAAGAGTAGATTCATCAAAGACAACATGGGGTGTTTCTTCCACAACAAGGGTTCTTAAGTTATATACCCTGAAGGCTCTACTAATTTGAGAATATCCAAGGAAAATTCCTTCATCAGCTTTGCTATCAAAGGTTTTCAGATGTCTTTTCCCATTGTTGTGAATGAAACACTAACAACCAAATATATGAAAATAAGATACCTGAGGTTTCCTACCACTCCACAGCTCATAGGGGGTTTTGCCTTGTGTTTTAGTGAGCATGGATCTATTCTGAGTGTAACAGGCAGTGTGTATGGCTTCAGCCTCGAACCTTTTGGGAATTTGTGCATCAGCAAGCATGGTTCTGGCAGCCTCCTTAAGAGTCATGTTTCTTCTCTCAGCTATCCCATTTTGTTGAGGAGTTCTAGCAGCTGATGTCTCATGGGATATACCTGACTTATTGCAAAAGTCAGTGATAATAGAATTTATGAACTCGGTACCTTTATCAGACCTTATTTTGATGATAGATAGATTCTTTTCATTTGAAATTTTCTTGAGTAACTCAGGTAACCTGAGTTGGGTATCCTTCTTGGTGGACATGAATATCACCCAAGTGAATCTTGAGAAATCATCCACCACCACCAATGTGTATTTGCTTCCATTGATGCTGGCTGGTGTAACAGGTCCAAATATGTCCATATGTAGAAGCTGAAGTATCCTGTCAGTGGAGGGTGTTGTCTTGCTTTTGAATAAGGCTTTTATTTGTTTCCCTTCTTGGCAGGCTTTGCAGATATGATCTTTGTTGAATACCTCATTTGGTATTCCTTCTCCAAGGCTCAGCCTTGAGATTTTGTTGAGAGTCTTGAAATTCAGATGATTGAGTCTTCTGTGCCATAGCCAAGTCAAGTCACTTGAGCTTTTGGCAATGAGACAGGTCTCTTTTGGGCATGATCTCCAATCTGCAAGATAAACATTTCCTTTCCTAGACCCTGTTAGTAGTACCTGTGTATTTGATGCATTTCTTACACAGCACAGGTTACTTAAAAACTCAACAATATAACCCTTATCACAGAATTGACTTATAGAAAGTAGGTTATGTTTTAGTCCACTGACAAATGATACATTTGTTACATGGACTGTCCATATTATCAGGGCACCATAACCTTCTGTGATTCCTTTTGAATTATCACCAAAAGTGACCTGAGGACCCTTCTTTTCTTTGTAGTTAGTCAGGAGACTTTGGTTGCCTGTCATGTGCCTTGAGCAACCACTATCCAAGTACCAATCATCCTGAGAGTCCTCAACCTGCATAAAGATCATTTCTTAGGTACCCATCTTGTGTTGGGTCCTATTTGGTTAGCTGTACCCTTAGGGATCCAAATCTGCTTAACAGTCCTAATTGCTTTGGACTGGCTGATTTTTCTCCCATAAACATCTACATAAACAGTAGACTCCCTAACTGCCCTGGGAGTTGACTGTCAATTCGTGTCAGTCCTTTGTGGCACTGGAGGCTTGTTAAGTCTCCTGTTCCTAAAGGGCTTTGGTGCAGCTGGCCTTAGGTGTTGTTGATGAGGAGAGATATAGCTTTTCTCATAGGGAATATATGAAAGTGATTCCCTATAGTGAACCCTTCTGTCAACTCCCCTGACAGAGAATTCAGGCCAGTTTGTCCTTTGCCTAGATTGTCTTTTAGAAGAGGATTTAGGTTGAGGATATGTGTACTGAACATTACTCCATTTGTTTTTAGAGAATTTACTTTGATTCTTCATGGAGTTAGTTTTGGGAGGTGTATAAGCTGTTTTAGTCCTTTCCGTGGACCTACTTGGCATTATCACCTCCTTTGTTGGTTCAGCAGGCCTCTTACCCTTATTAAGGATCCTTCTGGGATTCTCAGAGGACCTTACAAACACTCTCTCATTGCTGCTTGTGGGTGCAGTATTGAGTTGGCCTTCTGAGGAAGTGCATGGGAAGAATCCTATCCCATGTCTACTGTCAGAGCTATTTTGTAAACTCAGAATCTTCTCTATAGCCAAAGAGGGTTTATTGAGAGATTCGAGCTTTTTCAGTAGATGATCCTCAGATTCCTTCAGCAAATTTACATTGCTGATGAGGGTTTTTATTTGGATGGCTAGCTCATTGTTTTCACCAACTAGCCTGATCTGATCACTGGTTAGTCCCCTGATCAGTTCGTCCTTAGCACTGACCTGACTCTTGAGTGTTTCCACTTCATTGGTCAGGGCAATGGTTTGGGATGCTGAGGCAAGGTCTGCCTCTATTTCAGATTCAGCTAGCTTGTTATTCTCATTTGCTAGTATCCTGTTTTCTTCCTCAAGAGTGAGGTATGCTTCTTGCAGCCTGGAGAAGTTAGCCATCAATTGTTCTACAGAGAACTGAAGGTTGAGGTCTCCTACTGACTCTGAGCTAGGCTCAAGTGAGTGTGCTATTAATTGACATGGATGGGATTGTACCTCAGGTTCATCATTGGCCATGAGGCATAGATCATCATCACTGCTATCAGTGAACATTTCCTCAGATGAGCTTCCAGCCTCCTCATCTTCTGCCACCATTGCTCTTCTTTCCAGTCTCTTGTCCCTCTTGGCTTGCCTCTCCTTCCTTTCCTTGGGGCTCAGCTGAGGGCAGTCATACTGAAAGTGGTCTGTCTTATTGCACTGGAAGCATCTTTTCTCATCATTTTCACCTTCTTCTTTGTCTTTTCTTCTGGTTTCAGATTTTGAGGTGGATTCCTCACTCTTGTTGTTTCTTTTGTATTCCTTCTCAAGCTCCTTTACATTCCTTGAAGTGAACCTGGACTTCTTCTCCTTGTTGTCCTGATAATATCTTTTATATTTGCCAAACCTTGAGTTCAACTTTTCAAATCTTCTTGCTAGGAGGCTCATTTCCTCTTTCAGCTCAGCTTTGCTTTGGGATTTGCAAGGTTTGTTGGCCTTCTTGATCTTGGCTGGTTCTCCTACAGAACTGTTTGCTTTGAGAGCTACTCCTTTCTCTGATGAGGAGGGTTCTTCTGTAGCTCTTTTCCTATTGAGATCAAACTCATAGGCCTTGAGTTCTGAGAATACTTGCTGCATTGACATGTTGGATAGATCTTTGGTATTCTGCATCATCACTGAATAAACATCCCACCTCGGTGAGAGTCCCCTGAGAATTTTGAGAGCAACTTCCCTCTTGGTGTAAACCTTACCAAGGGAGTTTATCTCATTCATAATATCAGTGAATCTGCCATCAAGCTGATCAATGGTCTCATCTGATTTCATTGAGAACTGTTCATACTTTTGAACAGCCACTGACAATTTATTTTCTTTTATTTTGTCAGTTCCCTCACACATGAGAGCCAAAGTGTCCCATGTTTCTTTTGCTGTTGCACAGTGGACAACTCTTCCCATGACAGATTCAGGGATGGTTGTGTATAGAATATTCATAGCAACGAAATTGAGGTTACGTCTCTTCCTCTCATCAGCAGTTAAATTGGCTTCATCCTTAGGCCACTCTTCTCTAGGATCATTAATCTGAGCTTGTGTGATCCTAGGATTAGCAGTCATAAAGACAAATGGGCCTTTTGTGATTATCCTTATCATTTCATCATGCACACAGGCTAGGTGAGCCCTCATCCTTATTTTCCATAAATCATATCCTTCTACTGAGAACTGAGGTAGCTTGTGGTGTGCAAGATGATTGAGAGGATTGGTTCCCATGTTGGAGTCTGAGCTTCCAACAATATTGGTGTGGGCTGCTCCTGTGGTTGTGTTGCCTATATTGATTGATCCTTCTGCTTGTGTAGACATGTTTAGAAAAAACTTTAAGAAATGTTAGTCAGATCAGTTCAAGTGACCACTCAATTGATATATCAAGGCAGTGGTTCTATGAACCCCTGCTCTGATACCACTTGTTGGTCCCAAATAGATAAAGACAGGTGTATGGGGGAATACACATGTTAGTACAGTTTTTCTAAAACTAGATTACAGTGGACTTTTCTTAAGATCACAGGCCACTAATAAATGATCAGTGGACTTGAAGGTCGCCTGACAAGTTGCCTGAGGTTTTTATGAGTTAGAGTTGTACAGCGGATTATTTTGAGAAAACACTTGAGGTAATTAACTCACACAAATGCACAAGAGACACAGGGATTTATAGTGGTTCGGAGTTAAACTCTCCTACATCCACTTTTCCTGATTTAACAGGAGAATTCCTTAACCACAGGAATTCCTGGTTTTAGAGTGCCAAGGTGCACTGATCAAGAGTAGCTCTTCTTGATCTCTAGGATTTTCACTGAGTTCTAGTCCTCTCAGATTTCAGACTGAGACACTCCTCAGTTTACTTTCTTATCACTCTTAACCTTGAACCTAACTTGGTTTAAGGGCTTGAGTTTTTCCAACTAAGGTTGAGATAACCCTTACAATGATGAGCACTATCTAGATTGGGTTATCTCAGAAGGCTTCTAAGATATTACAGTATAAGCCTAATTACAAGAATGAATTCTATGCAGCGTAAGCACTTGGGAAACTAGAATGATTTCGAGTGCTTGAGAGTATGAGCTTTTCAGATTATCAGTTGAGCTTGTTTGTTTCCCGTGCTTGGCCTCTTCTTCAACACTTGTATTTATAGACTTAAATTTGAAATACTATCCATTGGAGAGATAGTTTCAAATTCAAGCTATTTTGGTGACCTAACGTTCTTCCAGATTTTCCTCAGATTTTGAATGGTTAAATCTGTGAAAATATAGTATTCCAACGTTCCATAGATCTTCTTCTGATTTTGGGTGGTCAACCTCTCAAGCATTTAATTGTTGATAGCTCATTAAATGCCTGCTTAGAGTTAATGCATCCGCCTTTGAAAACTGTGTCATCCTAGGTTGTTGGTTGCTTCTGAACTTGGTACTGACAGAACAGGCTTTGTGTCAGATCCGTACATAGGTGGCAGCATCTCATTGGCCTGTCTTAATTGTTCTTCAGTCTAGTCTAACGGTTGCATTGAAGTCCTCTGTCTTTTCATCAGGTGACTTGGAACATTCTCTTTGCTGCATTAAACACTTCATTTAAGTGCTTGCTTCTTCCTTATTAAATGTTGAAAGCATTTAATACATCAGGTAACTTGTCTTCAGGGGAGTCCTTCAGGCTGCTTGAAGTTAGTCTCCTGGGGTGCATTCTTCAGAAGGTGGGTGTATCTGCTAATACATCATCAGGCTAGTCTAAAGTTCTTAAGGCCAGTCTCTATACATCAGACTAGTTTTTACATAAGTAGTCTGTTACAATTTAAACTTATATTCAAAGTTTTTATCATAGCCTCTAAACCCTTTTGGGCTAGATTTCTAAGTCTTTATAGACAGATTATTACATCAGGGGAGTCTTTGGGATTTTATCAAAACATTTTACAAGTCATTTCCCAACAGATGTATTCTGCACAAGCTCAGGACCATGTACAGGCGGAACAGAAGGTGTTGGGATTGTCTCTACTGAATTGGGCGAAGACTCAACCTCATCTAAAAGAATATGACGTGAGCTAGAAGTGGGCGGACTGGCAGGTGGCAAAGGACGTACAGCAGATGGCAGAGAGGTTGGCAAAACTATTGTACCGTCTAAGAAGCTTGAAATATCCAGTGTAGCTGGAGAAGATGAGGTTGGAGACCCAGAGAGTGGGAAACAGAGCTCATCAAACTGGGCATGGCGGGTTATGAAAACCCGAGAGGATTCTAGATCAAGACAACGAAAACCCTTATGTGAGCTACTATATCCAAGAAAGATGCAAGGTCGACTCCTTGGAGCTAACTTGTGTTGAGCATAATGTCTCAAATATGGATCTGTGTAACTGGTTTATATAGACTATGTCAAATCTTCTATTACTATTGTCAGAACTCTAGGACACCTCAATCCCCAAGCAGGTTAAACTTGAGTTTTACCTTTGTTGCCACTATCTTTTTTCATTTGGCACAGGAGACTAATAATCATGACTCTAGTTTTTTTTATGATATTAGTTGTATTATTATGATATTAATCTGTTTTGTGTTGAATATATGCAAATTTAATTTTGAGTTTTCACAAAAGACCACATATTATGATATTGTCTATTCTTATACATTCCATGATATAATTCGATTTGAGATATTTTTAATAACTTATAAACTTATAAGTTGTATAACCAAATACTTTAATAACTTATAAACTATTTAATAATAGCATTTTATAAGCTCTTAGTACAATTTATAAGATGTTTAAAATAAATTTAAGTCAAAGACCCCCAAATTTATGAATAAGTAGATATGATATAATCTATATTCATCTCACAAGTCACTGTACGTCTATTATTACACCTATATCACGCCAGAAATTTTATTTTCTTAAAAAAGAATGGAGCCTAAAAAGGAATTGTCATGGCCGTAACCGTGGCCAAAGCTCCATTTTGGTCCATTTGCTATGACACTTCTTCAATCACGGGATGTCACGTGACAAATTCGCTATAACCCATGTGCTTATTAGTCCAATGAACTAACCGTTAAATAAAACAATCATGTCCCTTTTATTTGTATAGTTGTTAAATTGCAATAATTAATTCACGAGTATGTGTAATATGAAATTTATTTATATTAGAAATAATATGCAATTAATATTTTTTGATATAATTGATACTCCCTCTGTCCCAATGCACACTTTTCTTATTTGAACATTTCACACAAATTTACACACTACTAAAAAAAGTAACATTGATTTATGTGCATACTCACAAACTTATACAGGTATTTACCTATATGCCACTACTTTATATATAAAACACATTTTCCTTAAAAAATGTGTCTTCCCTTAGGGTGCAAATTCCTATGGGACGGAGTGAGTATCTTAGATAAAATATTGTGCAGATCATTTTCATGATATGAACCATTTTATAATACAATATTTATTTTTATGGACTTATTTAATTTGTCTTATTAGAAAGTCTTTTACACAAAACCTACTCAATATTTTATTACTTTTAGTGAATAATTACTACTCTTTAACTAATATTTTTAGTAAAAATAATTAATTCCCTTCAAACCTAATATTCTTACATAAAAATAATTATTATATTTTAAAAAATAATTAATACCCTCAGAATAATTTTTTTGGAAAATTGTTCTTGCGATACTTTCGCCATAATTCATAGTTGGGAGAAAAAGGACCCATCTTGTAACGATATCTGATGTTATATTAGTCAAGGATGTCGTTAATAATTTATAAAAAAGTCTACGTAAAATAGTATCTTACGCAAATACTCGTGACATAAAAAAACTACACTTCTCTGTTTAATGGTTTAAACTAATTTATATTTATAAAAATGTTTAATTTTTTTTCTCACTTTTTCAAAAAAAAATTAAGATGACTCTTCATTTGAAAATATCTAACTTGAAATGCAAATGAGAATAAATGTATAATAATTATATTGGTTAAAAAAAATAAAAGATGAACACTCCCTCTATTTTGCCTTCTAAATAAAATAATCATTATTAAATTTGATTATTTTTCTTTCTTTTTATAATTATTTTTTTCAACATTTTTTTCAAATTAGAGTAAAATATTAATTAAATAATTATTATAGAGATAAATATTCATTCAACATATTTAATAGTAAAGAAAAACAACAAATTTGTATTTTTATTCCTTCTGAAAATTTAAAACTTGCGCTTTGAATTAATTTATAGATTTTCTATGTAGAATGTGTATTTCTCTTGCATTGATTGAGTTTATTGTATGAGAATCTGATTGTTTAGTAGGCCAGACAAATCGTGATATCATGTCATGTGTTTCAGGTCAACACATTGAGCAACACAAACACTACATGATAAGCATATAAAATTAGAGGAGTTCGCCCCTTTTCCTCTTATGCACTAATTGCACCGTAATATGAACTATATCAGTTGATATATTGCAATTAGGGTTGCAAACGAATCGAATCGAAGCGAATACTACTGTATTCGATTCGTATTCGTGAAAATATTCGAATATTTGTATTCGTATTAGATTATTTTTCGAATAATAAATATGATTCGTATTCGATTCGAAAGTGATATTCGAACTATTCGAAACTATTCGAGTATTCGATTCGGTTTATTTGGTGCATATTTAACCATTATTAATTCGATTAAAATATTCAATTTGCATATTTTTTTTACCTAAAAAATTCATTTTCAATTTAAAATATTCAAACCATCTACAATCTGCCATGAACATTCAATAATCAAACAACCTCAATATATTATCATATTTATTTAACAACAAATCTGCTATTATATTTAAAAAAATTATCATAATTAATCAAATGTATAAACATATTGCTAAAAAACTTAAAATATATGCTATAGAATAAAATTTATAAAATACAACTACTGAAATAATTCTAAAAAACCCAGATGATGCCGGAAGTTGGATCCGAAGAGAGAAGGGGGAGATATTATCGCTAGGACTCGCAGATGCCGGCGATTGGAAAATTTTAAATGCACTTGCAGATTTCGGAGATTCAAAAATTTCACAAATATTTGTGGATGTTGGCGATGCAGCAGTAACAACGAGGCAAGAGAGGGCGTCATCTGCGACGCTAAGATATGTAACCAGGTAGTAGCGGCAACATGGAGAGACAACGAGCGTAGATCTTGTTACTGGGATGCGAAAAAATGGAATGCGCTAAACGGCGCTTAGGGTTTTCAGATTCGTATGGACATTACACAATTTTTTAGTTAATATATATGAATAAACTGTTGAGCCATGTGTACAAAAAAGTTATGGGCCTAACTATGTTTATTAAGAGTTTGGGTTTATTTAAGTTTTTGTTGGGTAATACGGGCCTATATTATATCTATAATATATATACAAAATATATTATATATATTATACTAATGTATTTCATGTGTATATATATATATATATATATATACTAATGTATTTAAATATTTAATCGAATACTTTCGAATATCGAATCGAATATCATAATTTTGTATTCGTATTTGAATAGTAATCGAATCGAATCGAATATTTATAATCGAATTCGAATCATAAAATTTTGAATTCGAATACGAATACCGAATCGAACCAAAATTATTTGATTCATTTACAACCCTAATTGCAATTGTAATTAATATGCACTAATTTTGATCATTGTAAATTTCATATACAACTGATGTACGGTGCACTCACTCGATATTTAAGATTGTTTACAATGAAAATTGTGGGCTGATATCTTAAATTTTAAATCTTAAATAATTTTTTAGTATAATCAGATTATATTTTTCAGTCTATTCAGTCCACACTTTTTAATGTAAATAATCTTAATTGTTTTTTTTAAGGAAATAATCTTAATTGTTGAATGAGCTAAGTGTGAGATGGACATGAGAGTTGTATAAATTATAAATCTATGAACCTAATGTATACGAGTCCCGATGATTATTAATCCAATGAAACGTTCCTTTCCTTTCAAAAAAAAAAATGAAACTTAAAATATATATATATATATATATATTAATATTATATAAAGACGAAGTTAAGAAATCAATCAAAATGCTCGATTTCGAAAATCCTCTATTCTCATTAACTCTGGCATTAAGAATTAATCTCGACCTTATAATTTAAATGTTTTAATCTTGACCGTTTATTTTAATATTTTATAAATATATGTATCTTATATAAATTTTATAAATATATTCATAATATCAAATCATATATCAAATTTTTTAAATTCAACCGTTCATCTTAATTTTTATACTTCTATAAATTTCAACTCCATAAATATTATTATTCTCATCTTTTAATCTTATTTCTTCGTGCATGCGTCTCTTGCTTCTTCTTATTTCTTTTCTGATGGTATTATTTATCGTATTCTAATATTCAAATTGTTTATTTATCTTCTTCTTTTTTCCTGGTTCATATTTCACATCTAATAACTCGATGAAATAATATTTTTTTCTAAGCTACACAACGTCCGTGGTTTTCTTTTGGAGGTAATGTTTAATTGCTACAATTACAGATCTATTTAATTTAAAATTTTGATGTTTGAATTGCAGATTTATTTAGAGCATAATATTGTGAATGTGTTATGCATGTGTACATATTTTTTAATTACTTATGAATAATGTTATATCAAAATTCTTTTACCACTGAATCTTGAATTAGGGCATAATCACGTTTAGTTTTGAATATTGATTTAGGGCATAATCACGTTTAGTTTTTATCCCCTTTCTTTATTTGTATAGAGTTGAACTAATTTATTTGTATATTAAATTTAGTTTCTTTATTTAGTTAATTTTGAATCTTTATTTGTTTACAAATCTTAATATGATAATAACAAATAATTTTAAACATATGTGTATCACGTTTTTAATCAAGAAGTGGGTATGTATACATACTGGAGCAATGTGTTATTATAATAATTTCACGTTTAGTTTAGGGTATTTTTTTTAATAATCTAATTCTCTTTTGCTATTATCATTGAAAAAGTGACTAAATCTTATGGTATTTTTTTTTTTAATCATAAATATAAAATATTATATTTTTTATTTTTATAATAATATATTTTTGGTGTTTTTAAAATCATAACAAAATGATCTAATAAAATATTATGTCCTTGATTTTTTTTAAATATAGTTATATAATAATAAGTCATCCTGCAAGTGGAATAGAATATAAATCTTTTTCAATTTTTTTTTAATCTCAAGCATATATCTTAATCTCACAAAATATATTTCAATTCTATATGATTATCATTTTTAGGATAAGTTATTTTTTTATTTAACTAATTTAATTAATGTCAAATTTAATTTTTATAATATATACTCAAATTAATACAAAGAAAATTAAATAAATCAAATAAAAATTAGATATCTTAGTGTAATATTTATAAAAAATTATTAGTTAAATAAAAAAAATATTTTTTTATACATACAATTTTTTTTATACCACGAAATTCGAGGATATACTAACTAATATATATATATATATATATATATATATATATATATATATATAGCTGTGTGTGTTAGCGCTTATTGAAAATTTTAGGTAGGGTTTAGGTAGGGCAAGGCCCAATAGATATATGGGCTTTTCACTTTAGGCCTTATTGCTTAAATATCCAACAACATGAAATAAGGGCCTGTTTTTTTTCTAACTGCAATTTGATAGTACTCCATCGCATGACAAACATGTGTGCGAATATATATATAATTATATATATACTTAGTACTTAGATCCGTGTATTACGCGAGATTATTAAAAATTATATTTTTTATGTATATTATATTATATACACAAAAATTTTAATGCAATATTGCACCAAATTTTGACCCGTGCTATATAATAGGACAAAAATTCGCGAATTCTAAGCGAGTCAGACCGGGTCAAATAAAATTTTCAAGAAAAAATCACGTCAGTCCCAAATTATGTTACTATATGAACAAATATGTGTTATTGTAAGGATGTGTGTTACTATTTCTTAAAAAAATATTTTTTTGTACATTTAAAATAACTATAAGGATAATATGTATTTTTACAAAAATAAATATGTATTTCTTAATTTACTTTTCATTTTTTTCTTTGATTTATATTGATAATATGTTGTTAATGTATACTACATCTTTTTATACCTTATATGTGTTACTATAATGATAATATATATTATTCTAAGGATAAATAGATATTTGTATGTACAATAACACACATTTGCGCTTACAGTGGCATACATTTGCTCTAACAGTAACACACATTTTACTTCCAGTGTGTGTTACTATATGCGCAAATGTGTGTTAATGTAAGGACAAATCTGTTTATGTTAAGAATAAATATGTTTTTTTTAATTTAATCATCATTTTTTAAAAGTTAGATATATTAATTCATGTAGAGACACACTTTTTACTATTTTATGTGTTAATATAAAAAAAAATTATATCTATAAAAAATAAATATATTTATGAAATACTAATATTATTTCCTATAGTAACCCACATTTTGCGTACATTGCATAAAAAAATTATTTCTATAAAAATAAATTAATATATGTAAAAAAATAGTCTTATAGTAACACACATTTTGTCTTATAGTAAAATGCATTTGCCCATATAGGCTATAGCAACACAATTTGGGAGCGAAAGTCCTAAAATTTGAAAATTATCCAGATTCAATTCGATTCGGTCAAGATCCGCGAATTTTTTAAAATTTCTTTTTTTAAAGAAATATTGCATGTACAATATTGCACACAAGACCTTCTCTTATATGCATTCAATATTTTGTTGTTAAGTTATTTTACAAAAACAATTTTTGAAATGAAATCCAATTTATTACAACATAAATTGTTGTTACCGATTTATCGGCCTTTATTGGTGGAATTATGAGGCCATAGAGGTATCCCGATTAAATGATAACAAACATATAGATAGAAACGAAGAAGGCATGAACAACAACACTGTTATTTTAAAAATATTGATAAAATATCGGTAAATATCGAGATATATTGATATCGTTATCAATGCCGACGGATTGTAGTTCTTTTTTTCCAGAATATCGGGAAATATCATGAAAATATCGGTAAAATGTCATCAAATATCGATACAATATCAGAATTTACTTTTTTTTTTTTTTATTTGGGGTTGAAAGCTTTATTTATTTTAATTATTAGTTTTATATTTCTTATGTCTTTTTATTGATATATTTGTTGTAATCTACTCATTTTGTTGAGATTTTCAGTTAAATTTATGTATTAAGACTAGTAATAACATTATCTAAAATTTCATGTTAAATTTTCATCATTTTAATAAAATTTTCGTTAATTTTCTATTTTTTTACCAATATTGATATTCGATATCGTTATTTCCACAGATATATCCATAAATTTAAAGTACCGTTAAATGTAAAATTTTAAGGGTGCAAATTTTTCCTGGAATGAAGGGAGTATTAACAATTATAAATTTTGAAAAACTTATTTATAAACAATATTTATTGTATTTAAAGATAATCATGAAATATTTTAATTATAAAATTTTATTATTATATAAGAATGTTAAAAGAAAATGAAGAACATATAAAAAATATACTATTAAAAAGTAAAGAACATGATATTTTATAAGACTTATTTTGTTACAATTTCTTGAATTAATGATATATATATATATATATATATATATATATATATATATATAGAGCATTTACATATTGGTTTAGAAAAATGACTATATCAAATTGGTTCACAACATTTGTACAGAAGTATAAATTTTACCTACACATAAGCATATTTTTTTCTACATAAAATCAATTTGTAATTAGTGTCAATTTTGTGAACCATTTTGTATTTTTTCCATATATATATATACTTATATTATATGGATATATAAATTTATAATATATCTAATATATGTATATATGTATATGCGTGTGTGTGATTTTTTTAAATTTAAGATATACATGTATCAATGATTTGTATAATTTATATATATATATTGTTGAGCAATTCTAATAATCAGATGTTTTATGTGGCTAATAACTCCTAGGAATTAAACAAACAATAATCAAAGATATAATATGGAATGGAATAGTTATATGAATTGTATAGAGAAATGTAGAGAGAGAAATTATGTAATGTATTTCTTGTATTAGGATTTCAGATATTTACAAATGAGGTCTTTCCTCTTATTTATACCCTTCTTAGGGTGAGGTGGCAGGTTTACAAGTCATGTGGCTTCTGGAGGTGACACTTGTCCTCCACTTGTCACCCTCTCAATTACTTGCTCCACTCACTCTAGCAATAACATTCCACGTCTTTCCCATAGGTTCATCGAACATCTTGGGTCCTCTTCCTCGTAGTATGGCGAGCAACACGGCGAGCAATGTGGCGAGCAGATGGGCGAGTATTACGGGCTTGTTCTCGGAGTCTAGTGCCTTACCTCCCCATGAGCCGGGCGAGCAGGTTGGCGAGCATCAGGGCGAGCATGGTGGCGAGCAAGTCGGTCTCAGCTCTACAGGTTCGTTGCTTCGTTACACCAGAGCTCGAGCGGGCAACTGGGCGAGCAACCCGACGAGCACTTAGGCGAGCATTTGAGGAATGGCCATGTAGGCTTGCTGCCCCGTCACCTATAGACTTGGGCGAGCATGTGGGCGAGCAGCCTGCACATTTCATTCTTGTTTATACTTAGGTTATTCTCTAATCCTTGAGCTTAGATCCTTTTATCAACATATATATATATTGATGTAGATATATAAATTTCACATAAAATTAAAATTTACACGTAAAATTAAATTTCGAAGTGTAATAACTTTTAAGCCATCTATATTTAAAAAAATTATATAGTGCATTTAAAAGTTTTTACTTTTTTTTTAGGAAACTCTTTGTACTTTTGATCTTCTGTATATTCTAAAAAAATAACTTTAATATTATACCTTTGATTTATAAAAAAAATTAAATAATTAAAATATATTTACATATGCATTGTGCATATACAATATTTTGGTAAATAAATTAAATAATTTAAAAATATGTATATATGCATAATGCATACACAATATTGTGCTTTAGAACATCATTTTTTCTTGAATTGTGAAAATAAATTACTGTGTATACGACGCATACACAATAATTTTAATACGAACCTGAAAAAAATTGAATATGAAAAGATAAATAAACAATTGAAACATCAGAATATTAGGAACATGCAAAAAAAACATTAAAAAGACGAATAAACTTCAAATCTCAAAATTTTAAATCAAATAGATCTATAGTTGTAACAATTAAACATTACATGCAAAAGAAAAATTGAACATAAAAAAATAAACAAACAATTCAAATATTAGAATACGGTAAATAATAATATCAGAAGATAAATAAGAAAAAGTAAAAGACACACGAAAAAATAAGGTTAAAAGATGAGAATAATAATATTTATAGAGTTGAAATTTATAAAAATCTTTTTTAGAATCTCTTTTGGATTTTTGATCTTCTATATATTCTAAAAAATAACTTTTTTTTTATACATAACATACTGTACCTTTGATTTATAATAATTAATTAATTAAAATATATGTACATATACAATATTGTGACAAATAAATTAAGTAATTAAAAAATATGTACAAATGCACAACATATATACATTATTGTGCTCTAGAATATTATTTTTTTAAAATTGCAAAAATAACTTACGGTGTATACGACGCATACACAATAATTTTAATACGAATCTCCAAATTTATTAAGAACATGCAAAACGAAAAATATTAAAAAGATGAATAAACAATTCAAACTTCAAAACTTTAAATTAAATAGATCTATAATTATAACAATTAAACATTACATGCAAAAGAAAAATTGAACATAAAAGATAAACAAATAATTTGAATATCAGAATATGGTAAATGAAAACATTAGAAGATAAAAAAGAAAAAGTAAGAGACGAAGAAATAAGATTAAAAAGATAAAAATAATAATATTTATAAAGGAGCAAAACTTGAATAGAAATTTCTAAGGGGGGTGTATTCGTTTAAGATTTCGTGGGATTTTAAAGGACTTTTTTCTTATAAAAAAGTCTGTTGGTATTCAATCAGGATTTTAAAGGATTTAAAAATAATCCATTGGTATTCAATCAGGATTTTAAAAGACTTAAAAACAATCCACTGGTATTCAATCAGGATTTTAAAAGACTTAAAAACAATCCACTGGTATTAAAAAATATAAGGATTTTAAAGGATTGTTGGGTTTGATGGATTTTGATGGATTCTTTAGTGTATTTTATAAATACCAACAATCCCATCAAAACCTCTAGAATTTCGGTGGACTTTTTTAATTAATGACTTTATTTATCCCCAAATTGATTTATATATAATTATTTATTTTTAAGACCTAAAATAGTTTTAACCTTATAATTTCATCTCTACATTTATAACATCAACGATAAAATAATTACAGTGACGAAGAGTAATATAATATTATATATACATATATACTAGAATAAATAAAAATAATTAATAATTAATCATTAAATAGTATTAAAAAATGATATTGTTCATCCTAACTTATATACAAGATAAATCTTTATTTTTATATAGTATTATTATAATACTAATATTATATATTACATATGTCATTAGGTAATATTTTTATATTGATAATATTTTTTTACGGTATTTGAGTTTTGTTATATTTTACTTTGGTTGCTTTGATTATTCAATTTTGATACTTTTTTATATTGATAATATTAGCATGTGCAGCTCTACATAACTTTATTCGCAAAGAATGTCATTCTGATGAATTTCCAATTGAATCGGTGGACGAACCTTCATCTTCAACATTACCAGTTAATGAAGACCGTGATTTTGAGCCTATCATTCAAACTCAAGAGCAAGAACGACATGACGCTAATGTTTGGAGGACTAGTATAGCTATGAATATGTGGAGTAATGCTATTTAAAAGGATATGATATTATGATTTTTTTTGTCTTTAACTTTTTCTTTTTTTTTTTTAATTTGAAGGTATGAAAAATTTTGAATTTTTATTGTATGTCACAAATCCATGAAATTCTGCAAAGTCTACAAAGTCCTATAGAATCCATTAAAATCCTTATTTTAAAAGTCTTGCAAAATCCTGCAAAATCTTAAAAGTCACCAAAATCCTACAAAATTTTTAAAATCTGCAGAATTTTTTTCAGCTAAAAAAACTTTTAAAATCCTAATCCAATACACCCCCTAAATATATATAATAACAAAAATTGACCCACGCGCATTCTCCCGGCGGCAAGCAGTAGACTAACAAACTCATGTATATTAATTTTCCCAACCCAATCATGCATATCAAAAGTATAACGAATGCATACTAAAAATAATTATTTCTATAAAAATAAATAAATATTTGTGAATTATTAATATTTGTTCTTCTAGTAACAAATATTTAGCTCTTACATTATGTGAAAAATTATTTATTCTATAAAAATAAATGAATGTATGTAAAATAACAACGTTTTATAAGATAATAACACATATTTGTTCAAATAGTAACACACATTTGTCTCTCAATTTGTGTTATTATATAAGCAAATGTGTGTTACTATATGTACAACATATATTTTTATGAGAATAAATATATCTATCTTAATTTATTCTTCATCCCTTTAAATTTAGGTATATTTTTTCATATAATACATATGTTATTATATGAAAAAATAATTATTTCTATAAAAATAAGTAAATATTTGTGAATAATCAATATTTGTTCTTATAGGAACTCATATTTTGTTCTTAGATTATGTGAAAAATTATTTATTCTATAAAAGCAAATAATAATATGTAAAATAATAATATTCTATAAGATAGTAACACACATTTTTTCTAATAGTAACACATATTTGCTCTTCAATTTGTGTTACTATATGGGCAAATGTGTGTTACTATATAGACAAATGTGTGTTACTATAAGGACAAAATGTATTTTTATAAGAATAAATATGTGTTTTTAATTTAATGAACATCCCTTTAAATTTAGGTATATGCTTCATCATTCATGTAATAACACACTTTTTATTATTTTATATGTGTTATTATATGAAAAATAATTATTTTTATAAAAATAAATAAATATTTATGAAAAAACTAGGGTGACTTACATATAGATTCAAAAAATTCAGTATATTTACAAATAGGTGTTGTGTAAAAAAAAAAAATGCTTCTGTGCAGAAAAAAAATGTGCTTCTATGCAAATATTTTGAACCTATTTGTAAATATAGTGACTTTCTTGAACCTATATGTAAATCATCCAAAAAACTAATATATTTCCTATATTAATACTCATTTATCTTATATACTATGAAAAATATTTATTTTATATAAATAAATAATATATATAAAATAAAATATTTGATAAGAAAAGTAACATAAATTTTCCCTTATATTAACATGATTTTGTTCATATAGTAATATAGATTAAAAGCAAAAATTTTAATTTATTTTATAATATTATTTAATTTTTTTTAAATCCTCAATAATAAAAAAAAAAGTTGAAAAATTTCATGTGATATACTTTGTTATAATTTATAACCTGGGAGGGAGTATGTTCCACCTCTAAGAGATAACATACTACTGCGAGTATAGGTTGGGGGATTACACATGCGGGCGTGCGTTAACTAATTTTTCTTTTTGTTTATTTTTTAAAATTCTTATGTAGAAATTTTTATATAAGTTTTTGTCTTTATAGAGTTGAAATTTATAGAAGTCTTTTTTTTTAGGAAATACTTTTGGACTTTTTATCTTTTATATACTTAAAAAAAAATTTACTTATAAAAATAGTATACCTTTAATTTATAATAAAATACATAAATGTATTGTGCATATACAATATTGTGACAAATAAATTAAGTAATTAAAAAATATGCATAAATACACAACGTATACACAATATTGTGTTCTAGAACATCATTTTTTATAGAATTGTGAAAATAATTTACGGTGTGTACGACATACAGGGACGGAAGCAGAGGGGGGCCAAAATTTAAATATTGATTAATATTATATCGAGTATATTATTGTAAAAATTTATTTCCGCAACTAATAATATGTATAAATATATATTAATAACATGTATATCAATAAGCATCATTACATTTGTACTTTTTTAATCTCAAAATCTTTCTTTTATATTTAAAAAAGTTGGTCTTTTATAAAATAATTTTGTTGTCCACCTAATTTATAATTGTCAATTTATAATAAAGTATATTTCGATGAAACAATTCATACTAACAAATTAATATTTTCTTTAATTAAACAACTAATGTTGTTAAAAGAACACCACGTGCACATGAATTTATATTAATTTCCGTTAAGAAAATAATTTTCAATATATATTCTGAAAATTTTAGAAAAATTAGTATGACACTCAAATAAATTGAAAATAGGTAAAATCTAAAAGTTGAATGGAAAGAGCTGAAACCGCAGGAAAATATATAGTGAGAAAAAAAAATAAAAAACTCCAAAGACAGCAAATATTTTATAGGAAGTGCATGTGTCTCCTGTGCACTTTGGGTGTATAGTATGCACTCATCAATTTTGACTATTTTCAATCTAATTTTTCCTCCGCCAAGAAATTTCATCACCATTCCAATCTTTCCAATGTTTTTCTAGATATTTTTCTTGGATTGATTTTTTGGGTAGATATAAAAGATTGGGATAAAAAATAAGAACATCAATTGGTATAAACAAAGGAGATGGAGTACTGTGAACTAGTTACACGTAAATCATGCAGGGTATGTTTGTTTTGGGACTAGCACGGATGGACGTAGGACTTTGCGATCACGTCTCTACATGAGTTTGGGATGTAACATCCGGATTTCACATCCCAAACTCAATCCACACCTAAAAATACCTATTAAACCTATTATTACTCTTTCCAACACAACACTCATAAAATACCTATTATACCTATTATTATACCTATAATATCAATCATTATCACACTTTGATTTGACATAAAGTAACATCCTACCCTACTAAAATCTCAAAACAAACACACATTTTTACTATTCATCAAGGTTTTCACATCTCAGGATTTCAAAGTCATGACTTCCCACGACCCCCTTAATCCCAAAACAAACGTACCCGCAGGGACTATACAGGTAACCTGATTCCATCTTTAAGATGTGTAGCATATATAAAGCAAAAGACAGGAAGAAATGCATTATGTCCAGTTATTTACGTGCTTTAATTCCTTCAATGTATTAACCTGGAACTACAATTACTTTAAAGAATAATTTAAAATAATAAAAAAATAATTGAATAATAAATAAATAATTAATAAATGAGTATACCCAAAGAACAACTTATAATTAATACCAAAAAATAACTTATAATACCCAAAGAGATAGATATTTATAATACACAATTAACAATTTATTAATGAATAATTAATATATAAATAATTAATAAATGAGTAATAATCAAAGAACAATTTATAATACCCAAAGAACAACTTATAATACCCAAAGAACAATTTATAATACTCAAAGAATAATTTATAATACTCAATGAACAATTTTATAAATGAATAATTGATAAATGAATAAACCCAAAGAATAATTTATAATACATAATAGAACAATTTATAATACTCAAAGAATAATTTATAATACTTAATGAACAATTTTATAAATGAATAATTGATAAATGAATAAACCCAAAGAATAATTTATAATACATAATAGAACAATTTGTATTACTCAAAGAACAATATATAATACCCAAAAAATAATTTATAATATCAAAAGAATAATTTATAAATGAATAATTAATAAGCGATTAATACTCAAAGAAAAATCTATAATACCCAAAGAACAATATATAATACCCAAATAATAATTTATAATGTCCAAAGAATAATTTATCAATGAATAAATAATAAACGAGTAATACTCAAAGAACTATTTATAATACCCAAAGAACATCTTGTAATACCCAAAGAATAATTTATAATACACAATGAATAATTTATAATGAATAATTGATAAATGAATAAACCCAAATAATAATTTACCATACCTAAAGAACAATTTGTAATACTCAAAGAACAATATATAATACCTAAAGAATAATTTATAATATTCAAATAACATTTTATAAATGAATAATTAATAAATAAATAAATAATAAACGAGTAATACTCAAAAAACAATTTATAATACACAAAGAACAATATATAATACCCAAATAATAATTTATAATACCAAAGAACCATTTATAAATGAATAATTAATTAATTAATAAATAATAAATGAGTAATACTCAAAGAACAATTTATAATACTCAAAGAACATCTTATAATACCCAAAGAATAATTTATAATACACAATGAATAATTTATAAATAAATAATTCATAAATTAATAAACCCAAAGAATAATTTATAATACATAAAGAACAATTTATAATATTCAAATAACAATATATACCCAAATAAAACTTTATAGTATCCAAAGAACAATTTATAAATTCAAAATTAATAAATAAATAAATAATAAATAATAAATAAACGAGTAATACTCAAAAAAACAATTTATAATACCTAAAGAACAACTTATAATACCCAATGAATAATTAATAATACTCAATGAATAATTGATAAATGAATAAACTCAAAAAATAATTTATAATACCTAAAGAACAAATTATAATACTCAAAGAACACTATATAATACTCAAAAAATAATTTATAATATCCAAAGAATAATTTATAAATGAAATTTTAATAAATAAATCGAGTAATACTCAAAGAACAATTTATAATACCCAAAGAACAATTTATAATACACATAGAACAATTGCTTAATTTTCCCATGAATTATTTGGATCTTCTTTTTAGTTTAATTATTTACTTTTTCTTGGGGTATTGTGAGTTGGTCTTGGGATATTATAAATTATTCTTGGGGTATTGTGACTTGTTCTTGGGGTATTTACTTATTTTTGTTCTTGGGGTATTGTGATATATTATTGGGCATTGAGAATTGTTCTTGTGTTATTGTGAGTTAGTCTTGGGGTATTATAAATTATTCTTGGGGTATTTACTTATATTTGTTCGTGGGGAATTGTGATTTATTCTTCGGGTATTGTTATTTGTTCTTCGGGTATTGAGAATTGTTCTTGGGGTATTTACTTACACTTGTTTTTGGGGTATTGTAAGTTGGTCTTGTGTATTTACTTACACTTATTCTTGGGGTATTGTAACATGTTCTTGGAGTATTGTAAGTCTTTTTGGGGTATTGTATGTTGTTATTGGGGTATTTTTGCTCCATAAATAAAATTAAAGATCCAAGCTACGCATCAGAAGTGAAATAGGAGACCAATTCTATTTAGGTATCACATATTAAACAAATTAAAAGAAAAAGAAAACAAGACGCAGGTTGATTTAACAAAATTAGAGAAACTTTTTTCATTTCATCAACATAAACAGAAGCATTAGTGATGTAAAAACAAATTAGCGAAGGTCGTGTTAGATAAGACATGTAAATTTGATTAAGTCAACATTAATTTAAAATTAAAAGGAAGTCCAGTTCTCAGACATCGAAGATCAAACGCCAAATGTTGATGCAATTACATAAAATTATTAGGGTATTATGAGTTGTTCTTGGAGTATTGTGAATTTATTCTTTATTAATACCCCAAGAAAAATTATTAATACCCTAAGAACAATTTACACTATAAAAAATTGGGGATTTAAAGAGGGTTTAGGGTGTAAAGAGGGTTTTTGCGAGAGGATGTAGCCCTCGCCAGGAAGTGGCTCACCAATTGAACCATTACCTCGCCCCTCATTAATTGGCGAGGGCACAAAACACTCGCAAAATGGCGAGGGTCTGGTGCTCGTTATTTCGCAAGGGAAAAGTGCTCGTTATTTTGGCGAGGGCGGGCGCTCGGTAAGTAGCGAGGGTTCGAACCCTCGCGGCGCCAGCGAGGGAATAACCGTCTCAATTTTTAGCGAGGGAATAGCCGTCGCAAATTGGCGAGGGTTTAACCCTCGTGAACTTCAAATATAAAAAAAATAAAATTCACGGGTCTGACCCGCGGGAAACCCACGAACCTGGCACCATTTTCGCGTGAGAGGGGGTTTGAACCCATGACCTCCCTTATGAATGTATGAGTGTCTTGTCATTTGGGCAAGTAGTATTTATTGTTCCATAATTTATTTAAAATATATATATGCAATATATACTTTTTTATTTTAACTAAGTGTTATGTATTTACTTTATTATTAATATAATATGTGATTATACAAATCTAAAATTATATATTTTAATTATGTAATGCTTATATTTAGTTATAATAAAATTATCATATATAAATGTAATTATATATTTCTAAATATTAATTCAAATCATTATAAACATTAATGTAAAATAATTCTATTCATATATTAAATATTCATTCTACCCCTACCTTTAAATTTTAATAATGAAACTTCATTTCACTTATTAAACTATTACACAAAAAAATCATCTATCTAAATATACTAATTTAATTCAAACTCCATATGGTATGTGAAGTATAATATCTCAATAGATTATTATTTAGAATTATCAATATCTCCTCTAAAACCAAATTAACAAATATAGCCTAATCATCCACCATCATTAACAAATGTTAGTGCCTAATCATCCACCATCATTAACAAATATTAGTGCCTAATCATCCACTTCATTTCACTTATGAAACTATTACACACAAAATTGATCTCTATCTAAATTTGTCCCAGTTTAATCAAAACTTCATTTCACTTATGAAATTCATGATTTTGGTCTTGAATCTAATTAAAATAAAAATCATGAAAAAAAATATTAGTGCCTAATCATCCATCATCATTAACAAATATTAGGACCTAATCATCCACCAACATACGTCCACAAAGTCAAATAATTCAAAATAGTCAAAGTTCAAAATATAATTCAAAACATACACATCAAATAGAATCAATGTCTAGGTCCCTTCCCATGTCTACGGTGTCCTTGAGAGTCATGCTGTGAGTCAGAATCACGTCTACATCTACCTTGAGAGTCATGCTGTGAGTCAGAATCACGTCTACATCTACCTTGAGAGTCCTGTGGTGAGTGAGAATCATGCGGTGAGTGAGCATCATCAGGTTGATTGTCGGTGCGACGCTGCTGATCCTGCATATATTTCATAAATTGTTCCTGCAGTTGTGCTTTCACTTGTCTCTGCCACTCCTGACGCTCCGCCAACTCTTGTGCCCTTATCTCAGCTACTTTTGTAGCTACTCTTTCATCCACAGTTCTATTCAACAGCTCCATATCAATATCACTATAAGATCCGATGTGCGTACCAACTGATGTTCCACCGGGCCCAGAAATAATGCGCCTCGACTTGCCTAGCTGTCCCAATCCACGTATGAGACCGTGCTTTTTTCCAACTTTCTTCACGTATAGCTGAGACAAGTCTGGAGGCTCCAATTGATCTTCTCCGGCCTCTTCATTCTGGGTGGCCATTTCCTGTGCTTCATTCTGTACTTCTTCCTGCACAAGATTTTTTTATGTAATGTATTATAATGTACAAGATTTATATAAAATAAAATAATGTAATGTATAATGAAAAATCTTACCAATGTCTGAGATATGTGGCCATAAGTATAACCATCTGCCCCAAGATAGTGGTAGTGCTCCACTATTTCCCAATCAGTAGCTGGCCGTCCCGTTCTCGTCTCCTATGTGTTTTTTTAAAGATTATAACTAAAACATGGTGATATCATAATTAAAAATTATAATTAAAAAAATTACTTACAATATTCAAAGCAACTTGGGCTGCTCCACGGGAACCACCCTTATGGCGAGAGATGCCAGTACCTGGGCCTGCCGGCTCCGACAGACGATTCTTTCGACATTGTTCAGACCTTGCCTTCACATCCTCCCTCTCCCAATACAGGACCAGTGCCTTCCAAATGGCAGAATCCCACGATGACTTTTTCCGTTTCAACTTCCACCTGGATTGCACCCTGTTCAGCATGTCCACATAGCGTTCGGCGGCCCTTCGAACAAAATGCTCGTAGACAAGCTATGAGGGTATAATGGAAGGATCCCACCTAGTCTCCTTCTGCAGTACAAATTGAATATTATTAAATGTACTTAACTCAATTATTTAAATGTACAAAATGAATATTATTAAATGTACATACCATGAACATGTCCCACCACTCCCTCAACCGTTGTGGGCTTACCAACTTGAAAGTATAAGCGCCATACTCCATGTGACTGTACATGATGCGTGTAATTAACTTGGACACATCTTGTGAGGGCATCAACCTGAAAAAATAATAAATACCTAGTAAAATTACAAACAGTATTCATATGTATATAATTCAACAATTATGAAGTCAACGTACGTGCCCTTGTAGAAGGATAAGTCTATGCGCTCTCCAATATGTGCATCAGACACATCCTCAGACTTAGAGTCCGTATAATCATCTGCACCAAACGATTCCGTGGCCGGAATAGTGGGCACTGGAACAGACGGTGGACGAGTAGAAGGCGATGGACGACTAGAATACGGTGGATGACTAGAAGGCGATGGACGATGTCCCCGACCCCTTCCTCCATATGTGCTACGATCAGACTCACTCATCTATGACATTAATTAAACAATTCTCATTAATAACGTGTATAACCATTAACAAGTATAAACATAACAAGTATACCCATTAACAAATATAACCATTAACAAATATAATCATAATTAACAAGTATAAACATAACAAGTATACCCAGTAATAAATATAACCATTAACAAATATAACCATAAAATATAAACATAACAAGTAGAACAACAAGTCTCATTAAAATACTATAAAACAAGTCTCATTCATCCTCATCATCATCATCATCATCATCATCATCATCATCATCATCATCATCATCGTCCTCCTCCTCCTCCTCTTCTTCTTCTTCTTCTTTGACCCTTTCTTCTTCTTCATCTTCTTCTTCTACTTCATCAATGTCCATCAGTGCACCATGGATATCAATAAATATAATAGTGTCATCATCCATTTGCACATTCATTTGAGTCTCTATCTCTTCTTCCTGGAAAGGGGGAAGCTCTTATCCATCTTCTTTATCAGTTACCACAAAAGTTCTCGATTTAATTTTGCAAACTGTGAGCCAATCATTGCTATGTACTCCTAGGTATTTACAATAATAAACCTGAGAAGCTTGACTTGCTAATACAAAAGGATCGTAACGCCCATATCTTCCCCTCCTATTTACATCTACAAGATTGTAATTAGGATGAACTCTTGTTCCACTTGGCACAGACGGATCAAACCACTCACACTTAAAGAGAACCACTTTTGACTCTAGAAGTCCAGCGTATTCCAATTGCACTACTTCATCGAGTATCCCATAGAAATCGTTCTCATCAGAATCGTAGTTTTGTCCCTTGATACAAACTCCAGAGTTTGTAGTTGCCTTAGAAGCACCATAAGCTCGTGTGTGAAATTTAAAACCGTTCACATAATACCCAGGGTATGTGATGATAGAAGTCACAGGACCGCTAGATAGGTTGCGAATAAGACGATTACGAACACAATTTATTTTCACCTATACAAATAAACTATATTAAAATACGAATAAACTATATATAAATATTAAAATAATATTATCCTAAATATATACTTACTAGTTGTTCAAACCAAGAGGCAAAATCTTCTTGAAGTCTATTGTCTTGTTCAGCCGTCGAGAGATTCGGTTCAACATTCTTAAGCTGCTCTAGGAATAAACTATAAGGTGGAAAATACAAATGGTCACTATAAACAAGATTGAGATTAACTAGCTAATACAAAAGGTGATGAGTAGAATACTCACTCAATGTACGGTTGCACCTCCTTGCAATTGATTAACACATACGTGTGAGCCATTTTCTTCTCCTTATCTAAAATTGGTCGTCTGTTCATTCTTCCAAGTGGTCGCCCAGGAGGTATAAATATTGACAGATTGTTCTCTGTATTTTGGGGTACATCTCCACGACCATCATAATTACGAGGCACATTGTGCCGCCTCGTAAGAATATGATCCTCAAAGTAGTGTGAACAATCAGTCAATTCTCTCCATGGGAAGACCCATCCCACCCATCAGTTGTTTGCTATCAGAAAATTTTCTAGGAACCATTTTATCTGGAGGACAGATCTCACGAATCAAGTCAACAATTTGATTGTAACCCCTTTCAGATAGTCTATTTTCAGTTTTAATTTTCAATAAACGGGCATGAAATGACAACTGAGAATGAGAGTCATAGCCGGGAAACAAGTCTTGATTCGCTGCACGAAGCATGTCATAAAACTGTGCTGCATGCTCATTAGGGGGTTCCTCATCTTCCTCATTTCCAAAATTAAAATTGGGTCCAGAAGTTAAGTCAGTCATCATATTCTGATACGAGCTAGGTTCTTCAGTGTCGACATCAACCCCATGTGAAGTAGATGTCGACGCCGAACGATCATGACTTTGGTATGGCAAAGGACCCCAACTTCGCTCACCATGCAAAAACCAATTATAATAATTGGCCATAGACCCATTCATATACAAATGTACTTTCACATCATCAGATTTTATAAACCTCTGGTTCTGACACCTAAATTTTGAGCATGAGCACCTAATATTTCCCTCACTCATCCATTCCAAGTTACTAGTCGCGAATTCTATAAATGATTCAAGACCACTAAGAAATTTAGGACATATCATGCCATTAATTGTTCTCGGACCATACATCCAACGTCGACTTGAATAACTCATATCAATCTGTTTCATATTAATAACAATCAAAGTTTAATTACATGCATTATCATATTCGTTCCTATACAAATTCTAAGCAAATATTAATATTTTTTTTAAAAAATTCGGCAGAGTTTCATTTAGATTTATCATATCCCAAATAATCAATCAAGATCCTAGTGCATCCATTTCCGATTTAATTAATAATAATCAAATTGGAACACACAATCTAACAGCAAATAATAACCAACAATTCATCAACCCCAACTCCGTCCATATATAATTATATCTAAATAAAATATTCCTAGATCGAATGTCGATCATCTAACATGTGATAAATGCATAATCAAACTTAACATTATTCCTAGATCGAACATCGATCATCTAACATTTATATTTATAAATATCGAGCATGTATATAATTAAAGATAAATTAAAAAAACATACATACATTGGTTGTAAGGTAATCCCTCCAACTTAGTGTTATAGCCTTTAATTTCTCAACCGCCGATATAGTACCTACAATTAAAGAATTAATTAAAAAATAAATAAAAAATAAATAGTGCTACACACATATATATATATGTAATAGAATCATACATTTTTCATATAATCATATATATATGATACATTATTAATTAAATACAATATACATTTTAATTAATAAATATCATAGAAATTATATTAACAAACACTAATTAAATACTTAAACAACTAATTAAATAATTAACTTATTAATTAAACAAGCAATTATATAGGTAAAAAAAACAAATAATAAAATAAGTACTATTAATATTTCAACATATAATTAGCATTTTAATTAACTACTAATTAAATAATTAATTAACAAATTAATTAAACATTAACTAATTAACTAATTACTAATTAATAATAATTCAACAAATAATTAACATTAGCAATCTAATTAATTATATATACACATACATACATATACATATAACATACATACACATATACATACAAATAATATATATATAGATATATTGAAAGAAATTTGTAAAATGTACCGATTAAAATGAAAAAAATTACCGTAGAAATGTAATTAATGTTGTAGGGAACAAAGCCCGACCGTTGGAAGTGAATTTTCGGCACCAGGCGGCGGCGGCAGGGCGACAACGCGGCGGCAGGAGGGTTGGGGGCCAAAAAGGGGGAAAGAGTTGTGGCTAGAAAAAAAATGATGCTGGTATATATATTAAATATTTATGAGGGTTAACCCTCGTTATTTGGCGAGGGTCCACATGCTCGCAAACCGGCGAGGGTTTAACCCTCGGCTCGGTCCATTTAAATGAAGGCGAGGGTATTGTGCTCACAAATCGGCGAGGGGAGGGGAACTCGCAAACCGGCGAGGGTTATGCCCTCGTTTCGGTCCGGTTCAAGGCTTGACGACGGTTTGCGCTCGCTACTTAGCGAGGGATCGAACCCTCGCGAATTTTGCGAGGGGATTTTGCTTGTTAATTCATTTTGCCGTCGCTAAATTAAAAAAATTTACCCCCTCGTTAAAGCCCTCTTTAATTTTATTAATTAAAGAGGGACCCCAACCCCCTCACTAAATTCCCTCTTTATTTCATTAATTTTTTGTAGTGTTAGTTATACTCCAAGAACAACTTCTTAATACCCAAGGAACAAATGTTTGCAATACCCCAAGAACAACTTGATATACTAAAAAATATACAGTGCGGTGTGTAGTGTGTGTTTCTGGAAAAAACAAATTAAATTTAAAATTGAAGTAAAATCCAAGTGCATACCATGCACTTGGGTGCATAGTTGTGTTTGCGATAATTCAAATTTTATCTAATACAAAATTTAAATTGAATTACTAATAAGGATAGTATATTTAACACTTGAAAATTTTAAAAATTAATATTCACTGAAGAAATATTTAAAACCCAAGTAAAATTTATTAAGTTATAAGTAATTACATTTCTTATATAGTTCGCATATACATACATTATAGAGTAATATACTAGAAAAAAAAATTGGGAAGGATGAGGGGGCCAAGGCCCCTCCCACAATATGTGTAGTTCCGCCCCTGACGACACATACTCAATAATTTTATTACGAACCTGCAAAAAAAGAAAAATCGAACTTGAAAAGATAAATAAACAATTGAAATATCAAAATATTAAGAACATAAAAAAACAAATAAACAATCCAAACCTTAAAATCTTAAATCAAATAAATCTATAATTGTAATAATGAAACATTACCTGCAAAAAAATGGACATAAAAAGATAAACAAATCATTTGAATATCATAATACGGTAAATAAGAACATCAGAAAATAATTAAAAAAGTAAGACACGCACGAAAGAGTAATGTTAAAAGATGATAATAATAAAAGTATTTATAAAATTGAAATTTATATAAGTATAGAAATTAAGATGAACAACTCATGAATTAAAAAAATTAGATATATGATTTGATAATATGAATATATTTATAAAATATTAAAATGTAGGTTTAAGATTGAAATACTTAAAATAAGGTCAAGATTATTTCTTTATGCCAGAATTTAGAGGAATTTTGAAATTGAGGATTTTTGTTGATTTCTTAACTTTCTTTTTAGGGTCTTTCTATGGTCAGGAAGGCTTCGCCCTTCCCGACGTCAGTAAACCCCCTAAATACCGTTGGATTCATGATCCAACGTACAATATTATTTTTAAGGGATTGCACTTTGCATTAGGGCGATTGCACTATGCATAAGGCGTTCGCGCTATTAAAAAAATTAATTAATATTATTAAATAAAATTAAAATTACCAAATTATCCTTTTAATTAAAATATTATTATATCTTAATATATTTTAATCAAATTAAAATTTATGTTTTCAAAATTAATTCTTACACCCATTGAAGGAACCCTAATCCCCAAATGCACATCTAATTTCATCTAATATAACTAAGCCATTGATTGATGATGAAGAGTAGAAATCTGATATAACGATGGAAACAATTCCATCGAAGGAGTATCCACCCTTCATCCTTCCTCCAAACCGGTTTGACCAACAAAACCCTAGCCTCTCGTTTTCTGTGAAGAAAAAGAAGAAGAGGAAATTTTAATGGCGGATAAAGTGATTTCGCTGGAGAGTGTCAAGGCCTTCTGGCATTCTCAGGTTCACGATCCTGACAAATGGGATCTCAACCTGAAATTACTGCGTGCAGTAGGGCTCTTTGCTGGCTCCATCATCTTAATGCGCCAGTATGGTGATATGATGGCCATTTGAGAAATCTAAGGTTCTAGATGATTTAGGAGCCTCACTTCTTTTCGATTTTTATCTTATGTTTTGCTTTGTCTATTGATTTTTCGTTGGAGCTTTTTTTTTGTAGACTGACAATTCTTGGAACAAGTTCATTTCCAAAATGTGAATTGCGATGATGCTCTTGAAATTTTATCTGATGAGAAACAAACCTGATACTACTTCTATCCTAAACCTCTACATATGTTTGAATATGATTTTGAGGGTCCAAGTGAATTTCCTTTTGATGAATGTCATTATTTCCAGTTCAAGATTATGATACTGCTTTGTTTCAGCAAGTTTACCGCTGACGAGGGATAACTGAATGAAAGCTAACAGCAATACTTCTTGATTAAAATTTTTTTATCTCTCTGACTCAAGGTAGTTAAAAAGCACTGGCTTGACGTGAAACCATGATATTATCTTACGCTCTTCCAGGCGAGTCGAGTTCAATGGAGAACCCTGAATCTTTTAAGTGATTGAAATTTGGGAATTAGAGTTCACCAAAATTGAATTTTTTGATGAATGTTAGGAAAATAATTTTAATTTAATTTAAAAATATTTTTTTTGATATAAAATATGTTTAAAAATATTTTTATAATTTTTAAAATATAGAATAAATTTTTTAATTTTTTAAATTACAAAATGGTACTTTAGTAATTTTTTATATTTTATTTATTATAATTATTTTTTTGCCTTGGGCGAAACTATATCGCACAGGGCGATATAATAATATTTATCCACATTTCATTGGTTTACTGACATTAGGAAAGACGAAACCCCTTCCTGACCGTAGAAAAGCCCTTCTTTATATATACATATATATATATGCTAATTTTTCTACCATTTTGTGCAATAATTAATGAATTTTTATTTTTTAATTAATGATTAGATTGTAATTTTTTGGCAATTAAATTTTAGAGAGAAAAAAATGACACACAAAGGAATTTGTTAGCAACTCCAGCAGTGAAAGAAGAATGATGCATGAGACCAAAATATTGCTCCAGCAGATACACCATTATCAACACTAAAATAGTGGGTACTTCACATTTGACAACTTTTACACTATTTCTAGCGTCCCAAAATGGGGACGCCATCTTTTTTTTTTAAATTATAATTATATATAGGGGAAAACACAAATAGCTACACTTTAAGAAATGAAAATAAAGGCACGATCAAGTTGCTTTTGTGTTACAAACTTACAATGAGAGTCGGATTAGTAAAGGGAAAATGTACAAATTGGACCCTGAATTTTTATCTCAGGTACAAATTGGACCCTAAACTATTTTTTGGAACAATTATGCCCTTCAACTTTGAAAAAAAGTACGAATTGGACCCTGACTTTTGTCTCAAATACAAATTGGACCCTAAACTATTTTTTGAAACAAATATGCCCTTCAACTTCGACAAAATGTACAAATTGGACCTTGAACTTTTATCTCAAACACAAATCTGACCATAAACTATTTTTTCAAATAAAAATAAAAATCACAAATGAAATTAGTAATTGAAAAACTAAAAAAATTAGATAAATATTTAAATAATTAAAAAAATTAAAAATCAAAGTTTTTAAATATTAGATCAATATTAACTAATTAAATTAAAAAATAAAATGAATAAAATTTTTTTATTAAAATAAATCAACTAAATCTTTAAATAATCCAATTAAATCTTTAACAAGTAGTAAAATAAAATTCAACTAAATCTTTAAAGTTTAAACTAAGAAAGTAAATTTTTAAAATTCTAATTTTAATTTAAGATAAATAAAATAAAATATAATTAACTTTTAATTTAACTGTTTATGAAATATAGTTGATTTTTTTTAAAAATAAAATCTAAGTTTAGCCTATTTTTTTAAAGATTTTTTTAATTTGATATTTTCTTGAAGATTTTGTTGATTTTTTATATATATTTTAAAATATTTTAAACTTTTTTTTATTTTACTTGATTTATTTAATTTTTTCAAATTTTAGTTAGGTTAATGATTTTATTAAAATATTACCTAATTTAATTATTTTGAAGATTCATTTTATTTTCTCTTTTTTTTTATTTTTCAGATTTTTATTTTTTATTGAATTTTAATTTTTTTTATAATTTAAATAATTTAATTTTTTAATATTTATGAAGTTTTTTCATTTTTTAAAATAATATTATAATTTATATTTAAGACATAAGTTTAGGATCGTATTTGTACATTCCTCCAAAGTTGAAGAGCATATTTGTTTCGAAATATAGTTTAGGGTCCAATTTGTAGCTGAAATAAAAGTCCAGTGTCCAATTTGTACATTTTCTTAAAATTGAAGTGCATATTTATTTCAAAAAATAGTTTATAATTCAATTTGTACCTGAGACAAAAATTCAGGGTCCAATTTGTACCTTTTCCCATTAGTAAAAGTAAGATAAAGTAAGAAGAGGCTTTATAGGCTTTATAAAGGTGAAGGACCTATAATATCTCTATTGAAAAAGGCTACGAGGCAGTAGGGTGCAACCTTTCAAATTCATACAATAAGGTAGTGTTTGTTTACGTCTTAAGATGGATGGAGCACATCCGGATGGAGAAAAAAAGTGGATGGGGCAAATCCTGTAAATAGTAAATTTGTGTTTGGTTTGAATTGGATGTGGTAGGGGTGAATGCAATTTTATGTCAAATCAATACTTTTTAGAGATGATGATGTCTTATTTTATTATTGTTAGTTAGTGGAGTAATGATTGAAAGATTTTATATTAATTATATTTTGTTATAATACATAATTTTTTTTTTAAAATAACCTTGATAATTAATAATTTTTTTAGATAAATTAAATTAATAATAAATAATATAACAACAGTGTATATATAATAAATAAATAATTTTATAATAAATTATGTATATATAATAAAAATATTTTCAATTCTAAATCACAAATAATTACTAATAGTAGATGTTTTGTTATACTCCAAGATAATAATAATGTTATACGTCATACAAAATACATTATCCAATGAACATAGTTATTCTTAAGTAAAATATATAATAGGATATTATAATATGTAAAATAGGATATTATAATATGTAAAAAATATATAATTAAAATTAATTCTTATTTTATATTAATTGATATAAATTAAATAAAAATATATATGATATATGTGAAAAAGAGATAAATAAAATATATTTGATATGTAAGATAAAATTGATGTGATTGATATTGAATTATGTGAAATAGATTTGTAGATGTATAATAGGGAGTAAATATGTATTTTGAATGAGATGAAATGTGCAAGTCCGAAAAAGGGATGGGATGGGGGAAAATCCATCCCCCATTCCGATGGGGACATCCGTAAACAAACACACTCTAAGGTTTCAAACATTAGATACATGCTGGACAAATAGATAGGACGCCATTAACATACCCTTTTGAGAAACGAAAAAATCCACTACCACACAATCGGAAAATCGCTACGTATTCTAGCTTTGAAGGTTGGTTCGAGTAAAAAGGAGTCTGGGTGGAGAGTTAAAAGAAGGTATTTTGCTTATATTGCTTAGAAATAAGATTGAACATGAGCGTAAGTGACAGAGGAAGAAAAAATTAGGGTTTTTTTGAATTGACAGCTAAATTATGATTTTTTTTTATGTGAAATAGGTATGGGTATGGGACAAAATGTTGGATGGGAGAGTGAAGATATGGAGAGTGAACAAGAAGCGCGTTTGGATTCATGAAGGAGAAAACGTTCGACAACCGTCGGGAAAAAGCAAGGTACGAAAAAGATAGTTAAGTGGGTAATTACATGAAGTGGGGTTCCAAATTTTTTTTTTCCACCAATATGTCTGCATAATAGGAATTTGGTATAATATTATGTTGACACTGGAAATCGGGGTGCATGGTATGGGGACCGTGTTGTTGCCATTGAAGTGCTCAATTGTGGGAATACATCATAAGAGAGAACTGTCCTTGAGAGCCGATTTGTTCGGGAAGTGACAATGATGTCTAAAGTCAAGCATGAGAATCTTGTCAAGGTGCGGTTGTGTGTTTCTATTATGAAATCAGTAATATCACCACTTCTTTTCTTCAATTTATTCTTATTTTACTTATCGAGATCAAAATTCCTGTGTAGTTTATTGGAACTTGTAAGGAACCTTTAATGGTTATAGTTACTGAGTTGTTGGAGCTTCTTTTCTTCAGTTTATTGGAGCTTGTAAGGAAAAAGGCACAGGGTCAGCAAAGGTGCACCAGAGCAGGTACTACCTATTCATTATTGTTCATTTGATATTTTCCTTATTATTAGATTGCAATTCTCAACCTCTGACTTGTATTTTAAATTCTAAATCTTGCCCACAATAAGGTGGATATAGAGCGACGGGTTCATGCTGTGATTGATAAGTTTGCAGAACGAGGTTTAAGATCACTTGATGTGGCATACCAGGTATTCATCTTGCTATAATGTTTGAATTATCATATTGCAGCAGTTTCTGAATGTCAATACCTTGCATTTTCGTGCAGGAAGTTCCAGAAGGAACAAAGGAGAGTCCTGGAGGTCCACGGCAGTTCATTGGTCTCATGCCTCTCTTTGACCCGCCTCGACATGACAGTGCTGAAACTATTAGAAGGGCACTAAATCTTGGAGTAAATGTCAAAATGATAACCGGTAAACTGGCAGAACTTAAGAAATGATAATATGGTATATTGAAAGTTTGTTTGATGATTATTTTTCTATGTTGAACATTTCTCGGGTAACCATAGGTCGTAGGTTGAGATTGAGTTATTCTACCTTATTATATTGGGTACCTGGTTTATTATTTATATATCATCAATCAAATATGAAGAAACCAACTCCACGTTTTGTAGGATAGCATTCGTGAATGCTTAGGCATTGGCATTTCATGGACAGTTCTATTACGTTGTTCAAAACTGGAATTATAACACACTCTTATCAATATGCTTCTATGTACTCTTAGTAATGGATTGAGGAAAAGTCAATGCTTTGCATATTGATTCTTCTGGAACTTGAATGCTAAATTTGTTTGTTTCAACAGGGGACCAGCTTGCGATTGGAAAGGAAACAGGACGAAGGTTAGGAATGGGAACCAACATGTATCCATCCTCCGCCTTACTTGGACAGAATAAGGATGAATCAATTGCTGCTTTACCAATTGATGAGCTCATAAAGAAAGCTGATGGTTTTGCCGGTGTATTCCCTGGTACTCATTTTTTCTCTAATCTTCCTAGTTCCCATAAATTCGAACCTCAAGCACGTTTTTTGGTCGTGTATCTGATTAAGCACCTATCTGATTACTGAGTTGCTGGAGCTGAGTTGTTGCCAGGAATTCACTTCAGAAGTATCTAGGAAGTGTGCGCCCTAAGCAGTTGGAGCTGACCGTGGCTTTAAAACCTGGTATGATGGTTGCTTACCTGTGTAAGAATTTATTATGTAATTTATAATGCGCTAACATCCGTTTTTTCTGTTCAACAGGATCGATATTAAGCATTTTTTGTGTTCATTTCTACAATTAAAGATCTTTAGTATGCATCAAGAAGAATATAACTCTTATTTTCACTACTTATTTGTGCAATTCTATGACGTGCCGTGTCGGTCTTTGCCCTTCTCTAATTGTTTATTTTGAAATATGACTATCCTCAATTGTTTATAGATACAATGCTATTTATGTTGCTAGATGAATCACTGTGTGATATTTTATACTTATTTCTTTCCATTGTTTCCCCATTATATTATGTATGCATATTATTTTTTTCTTTTTACTGTTTAACTGAGTAGAAATATATCAAAAAACCTATGGTGCAGACAACTTGCTGCTGACGGAGAATCATAAGTCTGTAAAGCTTGCAGATTTTGGTCTTGCAAGAGAAGAAATTGTTTACAGAAACATATCCTTTTACCGATGCAAATGCTGAGAACAGTGGTGTTGTATCAAAGGATTACGTTCTTATTCGCATCCAACAGCTGAATGGTCGTAAAAGCCTGACCACTGTCCAAGGATTGAAGAAAGAATTGCTATTTTGAGGTCATCATGGAATGGTATAAATATTGTCAGAATACTAAATGTAGATGTAGTACCTATGGCTTTTTGTACAATGTGTAAATGGGCATATAGGTTGCATTATTTAGTTGTGGTTAACCAGGTGTGTAATTGAAACTACATCAATGTCGGAGTTCTGATGATGTAGCGTACGTAATGTAAGTAGTAGTTATTGTTACATAGGCCAAATTATTTAAAATCGAATCGCTTGGATAACAGTAGGGCTTTTGAACATGGTGTGTGCGGGCCAACAATGGGCCAGTGAAACCATGGTTTACGTGTAAAGACTTATATGATCTATAGTATAATGCATTATGCTATGTATGAGGTATAGTATATTATACTATAGGTGGTTTAATGCACCAAATTGAAAAAAAAAAAAAAAAAAAACACCTACTAACCTACTCTATCTATGCTTGTCAATAGGTGCGATGGAGCTTGAATTTGAAATATCAAAATTTTATTATCATTAAAATTATCGTTTTTATGCTTAGTGCATATTTTTATTATCATTGGAATTATTATTCCATATTCATTATTATTATTCATTATTATTATTATTATTATTATTATTCTTTTTCTTATATATATTTATAATATTATTGTGGAAATTGTATATTATTATTAATTTTAAATAATAATATATATTTTTAAACAATAATATTTTATTATTCTACAATACCCGAATTCATGTTTAAACACTATAGTATGGTATAAATGAACATACAATAGTATAATCGAAAACACTATAATATAAATGAGAATACTATAGTATAATTGATTATCAACAGTATAATTGACCATCTCATTGACAATAGTATAATAAAAAAAAACGTTATAGTGAAAATGACCAGCTCAATTACATAATAGTATAACACACTAATATACAAAAAAACAATAATAAAAAATATAACATTTTTATTTTCAACAGTCAATATCATGATGAAATAAATTCACATTCATTTTTCTTTTCTCTCTAAAAACTCCATAAAATCATCATTACATTTTTATAATAATAACAAAATATCTAACAATTAAATAAAAAATAAAAATCATTCTGGAAGCAATTGCTATTCCTAATTTAACAATAGGGGAAAGTTGTATCTAATATGTCAAAATAAATGGAATCTAATATGTAAATATTCTGGGCAAGTTGTAATGCTCATTTCCAAATGACACCTTTGCAAACAAGTGTTGATTGTAATTTGCAAGAAAAGCAACACACACCAGATCTTGATTTGAAAACATGAGCTACTTGCAATGAACGGACCACCAGCAACCCGACCCGACCAAAGTTTGCATCCATGATACTGATGAAAAAGAAAATAAAAACAACACTTTGATAAAATTATCACTTATTAAATCTAATTAGTAAATCATGAAAATATTCAATTTACCATGAACCCCTTTAGGAATAAATTTAGCAACTGAGAAAGCCAAATCTTCAGCTGATCCGCAATGAACCTATATAATAATGTTGTAAGACATTATCAACAAATGATTGTACATAAAACTATGTTTATAGCTGATCCCAAAGTTAAGGCGCAGAGGAATGGAGTCAAATTGCAGCAAATATTAGTATTGAATGCAACATATATTTTGTTAATGTAAATATACACAGGTAGGCATGTTATTCAAATTTATCAATTCTACATATATTATAGATGTTTTGGTGCAATGGCTTGTCATCATACTCTTTGTCTTAGTCCAATTATTTCTAGGAGGAAATGTACATATTTCAAAGAAATCCCATGATTACTAAAAAAAAAAATGCTGTAATTGTTAATTTCTAATAGATTTCTGTCATAATTGTTATTTTAAGCAACCATCTGCTTGAAAGTAGTGAAAAATCATCCAAAAGAACAATATACAAACCTCCAAAAGAAAGATACTAAACTGAAGGAAAAGGAAGAACCATCGTAACAGGTTTAAGCATTTCAGTTTATCATGCTGGCTAGTGCGACCTTTTGTCTAATGCAGTTGATGAATATATATACTAATCAGAGACTAAACAAGAGAGAGAGAAAGAGAACTATGAACATGGACTATTATTCTATCATCCAACAAACATCTAAGGAGCATCCTTACACTCACCTTTCTACTTTCTTTTTTCTTAAAAGGATGACTTAATTTAACAAGACTCATCAACTATCAACATAATTCCAAAAATAATTTGGTATTCAAATAGTGGGCAAAGGGAAAAACTCTATCCGCTCTCAACCCCGACAATTCAAATTCTAAGAAAAGCACATACATATAGAATATACTTATCAATGCATTGATGAGAACAAATAGAACAGAATGAAAAAGGAGAAAACTACATTTAAGGGAGAATGATCACATTCGCACCCCACCAACTAGACCTCAAATACTAGGAGTGAGTTAACTAAAAAACTACTATGATTCTTAACCACCTACATTATACCATACCTTTACTCGAATACAAATATATTAAGAATTTAAACATCTTGAAAGCAACATTGAAACATGTATAGTAGGATCCCATATTGTTCTCATAAAAAAAAAAAAATTCTCCATATTTTCCCAAGTACACAACGATGAGCATATATAAGATTTGGGAAAAATAAAATCAAATAATAACCAAGATTTGTTCAACCCTCAAGAAAGGAATGAAAAGAGCATACACCAGAAAATGATACTAGCAATCATCTATCATGTTCTTTCCCAGCACATTTTTATTCAAGAGCAACAAAATGAAACTCATTTTATAGGAAAGAAAAGGAGAAATATAAGGGACCACAAAACTCATTCGACTCAATAATGTAGATAATAACCTTTGAACATATAGAAGGGACCATCATCAAAGTCATCTCTCCCCGGAAGGAAGCCACCGTCTTGAATCCCAAAGTCGTCATCCTTCACATATGATATATTGTACAAAAGAAAAGGCAATGGGATAAATAAATCGACCCTAATAAACAGGGATGACAAAAGTAAAAAAAAAATAAAAAAAATTGAAGGAACAGGCAATAGGACAAATACATCAAATCCCAATTGAAGGTAAAAAAAAAAAAAAATTGGCCCTCATCCTCCTCTCTCCTCCCCCAATTGCTTGAATCTTGGCACCGTTACCTGATTTTGAATCTAGGATATGAAGAAAAAACTCCCTCTTTATTTCCTCTCCCTCCGATGCCCCTGACTTTGCTCGAACCACTCGACTGCCCCCACAACTAAACTGCCCCATTTCGCCAGAAAAAAAAAAGGTAAAAGGGAATTTGAGGTAAGCCTCTTCTATCATCATAGAATATTTAACTTGCGATGGTTTTCAAGCACTAAAAACTTTCGCCAAATGATCCAACTCCCACCCCAGAGAACAGAAGTCTGCATAATTTCATCAGCGACGTTGATTATTCGGGCTTCACCGGCAAACGTGACTAACAGCAAAAGCTCCATCTCCATCTCCACTGGGTACGAACTCTAAAAATCGGCAAACCAATTTAGGCGACAGAATCAAGAAGTGGGCGTATTGGGACGAGGAATCCAATACTAGAAACACACCACTGAAAATCGTTAATTATAATTTACGATTCGTCAAATGGTGTGAATCGAATAAAATCAGAATTGGGGGGAAAAATGACGAGAGAGATTCTTCTTGAAACACTTAGCTGAATCACAAGAATTTGAATTTTTGAAATCTGGTTCATATTTGATTTATACTATGGGTAATAGGAAGGACTGTGTCAAGGTTTAACCTAGAGAGGGTAATAGGAAGGACTGTGTCAAGGTTTAACCTAGAGAGGATAAGGGTCTGTTTGCAAGAGATTAAAAAAGTATAGAATTACTTTTTCTTGGGATAAGTTGAGTCTCACCAACTTCCCGAAAAAAGTGATTCTTCACTTTTTTAATCAATTGCAAACACACCCTAAGTGTTACCCGACTTCAAGAGTGATTCTGTATAGGACTTATAGGTAGGATACTTAATATAATATTATATTGCTAATAATGTACATAATGTTTAAGAATAATTAAAAGAGAAAAGAAAAAACACAGAAGATTGTTGACCCAGTTCGTCTGAAAGACTACGTCTGGGGGCGTACCAAGCCAGGAGAGTTATATCTTCAATATACTTTATGAGTGATCCTATATTTATAGGTTACAAACTAGGGTTACAAGTCTAAAGAACAAAAGACTAAATTACCCTTCTATCAAGTACTATTGATTAAGGCACAATATTATAGTATTACTTCAACACTCCCCCTTGTGCCGAATCAAAAGGGTAAATCTATATTGAGACTCCCCCTGAAATCTACACCTCTCAATTGATATGTACATCTATCAAATGAGTTCAGAAATTCTACGCATTCCAATTCTTCTGACATGCTTCTCGAAAGTAGTCTTTGGCAATGATTTTGTAAATAGATCAGCTGCATTGTCTTCAGAATTTACTTGAGTCACTTGGATCTTGAGCAAATCTTGTTGTTGTTTGTTATAGAAGAACTTCGGCGATATGTGCTTTGAATTGTTGCCTTTGATGTAGCCCGACTTCATTTGTTCGATACAAGCAGCGTTATCTTCATATATACATGTTGGCTCTTCAGTGGTAGACATCATGCCACTACATCCTCGAATATGTGTGATGATAGATCTTAACCAAATACATTCACGAACAGCTTCGTGCAAAGCGATAATTTCTGAATGGTTTGATGAGGTAGCTACCAACGTTTGCTTAGTTGATCTCCAAGATATAGCTGTGTTCCCCATAGTAAACACATAGCCAGTTTGAGAACGACCTTTGTGTGGATCAGAGAGGTAACCAGCATCGGCAAAACCAATTAATACACTTTTTGGTGTATCAATGTAGGAGGTAGTTTCAACATTTTCTTTAGGAGTTACAATTCCATTTGTTTTCTCCTTTTTCTCTCCGTAAGGGAAGAACAAGCCCATGTCAATGGTTCCTTTAAGATATCGAAATATATTCTTAACACCATTCCAATGACGTTGTGTTGGTCCTGAGCTAAATCTAGCTAACAAATTCACTGAGAAAGCAATATCTGGCCGAGTACATTGAGCTAGGTACAATAATGCGCCTATTGCACTTAAATATGGAATTTCAGCTCCCAATAGCTCTTCGTCATCTTCTTTTGGACGAAACGGATCTTTCTTTAAATCCAAACTTCGGCCGATCATGGGAGTGCTAACAAGATGCACTTTGTCCATGTTAAATCGCCTGAGCATCTTTTGGACATAGGCAGACTGGTGGATAAGAATTCCACAAGCTCGATGTTCTAGTTCAACACCTAGACAAAATTGAGTTTTCCCAAGATCTTTCATCTCAAACTCGGATTTCAAGTAGCTTGTGGTTTCCCTTATTTCATTAAGAGTACCTATTATGTTCATGTCACCAACATAAACTGCTACGATTGCAAATCCGGAACTTGTTTTCTTTATGAACACACAGGGGCATTGTTCATCATTTTTGTAACCTTTTCCAATCAAGTAGTCACTTAGACGGGTATACCACATCCGTCCAGATTGTTTTAATCCATAAAGTGAGCGTTTCAATCTGATTGCAAACGCACTCCGTGGTTTAGAGTCACTTGACTTGGGTAATGGAAGACCATCAGGCACTTTCATATATATCTCTGAATCAAGATCCCCATAGAGATATGCAGTAACCACATCCATAAGCTGCATTTCCAATCCTTCGGATGCTACTAAGCTAATTAAGTAGCGAAACGTTATAACGTCCATAACGGGAGAGTATGTCTCCTCATAATCAATTCCAGGGCGTTGTGAGAAACCTTGCGCTACAAGGCGAGCTTTATATCTCAGGACCTCATTTTTCTCATTACGCTTTCTGACAAAGACCCATTTATGTCCTACAGGCTTTATACTTGGTGGGGCTAGCACTTCCGGACCAAATACCTGTCTCTTTGTCAAAGAATCAAGTTCTGCATGGATTGCATCTTTCCATTTAGGCCAATCTGCTCTTTGTTGACATTCAGCAATAGAGCGTGGTTCGATATCATCATGCTCAATAATTTCTTGAGCTATAGTAAAAGCAAATACATCATCAATTTGGGTGCAATGTCTACCAATTAACTCATATGCACTCTCGTAATCCATAGAGATTTCTTTATTCTCTGGAATCATATTAAACATCGGAGCGTCCTCCAGTAATGATTCTTGGACATAACTATAATCAGAGATAACCTCGTGAGATGGATTCTCAACATTGATGATTAATTGATTAGGTTGTGCCACACCTCCCTTTTTCTTTCTAGGATGAGTGTCAATCGAACCAGGTGGCCTCCCCCTTTTCCTTTTGGGAGCCACAGCCTCAACCATACTTCCACCGGGTATAATTGCAACACTTTTTTCTGCAGTGTTGTGCCCCTTATTGGGGACTTCTAACCTTGCAGGCACATTTGCAGCCGGTATGTGTGACCTTGTCACTTTAGCAATATCAGTGAACGCATCAGGCATCGAATCTGCTACGTTCTGAAGATCAATCATTCTTTTAACTTCACTTTCACATTGTGGAGTTCGGGGATCAAAATGAGACAAAGTTGGGACAGACCAAGATAATTCCTGTCGTTCCCTTAGAAATTCCTTTTCTTATCTCCCCCTAACGACGGGAAGACGGTCTCATTAAAGTGACAATCCACGAATCTAGCGGTGAATAGGTCGCCTGTCAAAGGTTCTAAGTAGCGGATAATTGTTGGAGATTCATATCCAACATAAATACCTAAACGTCTCTGAGGACCCATTTTAGTGCGCTGTGGGGGCCCAATAGGCACATATACTGCACAACCAAATATGCGTAAGTGTGAAATGTCAGGCTCATATCCAGTTACCAACTGGTACGCAGAAAATGGTTGGTCAACAGTTGGTCTGAAACGTATAAGTAAAGCTTCATGTAGTATTGCATAACCCCATGCAGAGACCGGGAGACTGGTGCGCATAACCAGTGCCCTAGCCACCATTTGTAGTCTTTTAATGGTGGCCTCTGCGAGACCATTTTGTGTATGCACATGGGGTACGGGATGCTCTACATCGATCCCTATAGACATGCAATAATCATCAAATGTCTTTGATGTAAACTCTCCAGCATTATCAAGTCTTATAGACTTGATAGGATGATCAGGATGGTGAGTCCTTAAGCGTATAATCTGTGCTAAGAGTTTTGCAAATGCAGAATTTCTTGTAGATAATAAGGCAACATGTGACCATCGTGTCGAAGCATCAACCAGAACCATAAAATACTTGAATGGTCCGCATTCTGGATGAATTGGTCCACAAATGTCACCTTGTATTCTTTGTAAGAATGGAATATTTTGTTTCGTGTCTTTAGCATAAGATGGTCTCGATGTTACTTTTGCTAAAGAACAGGCTTTGCAAAATGATTGATGTGCCTTTGAAATTTGAAATTTGGCAGATTGGGATGTTGAAGCTGCATCTGGTACGTCAGATGACAAATGTTGTGATAGGGCAACAACATGACCGACATCATACTTGACATCGATGTTATGTCCCAATTTATTTTTTATTCTAAAGAAAGGATGTCCGTGTGAATTTTTTTAAAATACGGATCATCATGTCATGACCTGGGTGTCCAAGACGATCATGCTAAAGCCTGTATATAGCACTGTCAGATAGCTCGTCATTTGTGACAGTGTACGGTTCAATAATTCTAATAGTAGTGAGGTATAATCCGCTGGATTTGCTCACTAATTTTTCTAATATGTGTTTTCTTCCACATTCATTAGAGGTAATATATATATATATATATATTCAATTCCATTCTCACTGTGAGTTTCTAGGTGATAACCATTGGCACGGTGTTGATATGGCGAACTAATACGTCGGTTCCAGAAATAATCCCCAAGGTTTGCCAGGTCTCCAGAGCCCATCCGAGCTGGAGAAGGTCCAGAGCTCGCCCGTCTGTGGAAGGACCAGAGCTCGCCCGACTGTGGTACATTACTGCGCGATACTCTGGAATCTGGTCAAGGCTCGGGAGCTCGCCCTTTGTCAGCAGAACCCCGGTGGCGCACTCTTTTTCCCTCCGTCCGGTTTATCCACAAGGGTGGTTTACGGTGAGGTTTTTAATGAGGCCCATCTAGTCTAAGGCATAGTAGTAGGACGAGGCATGATAGGGGGAAGCAGTGTGAGAGATCAAGACGAGGGTAAGGAACCCTCGTCAACACCGGAAGCCACATAGGCTCGTAAGGTGCCGTCTCACACTCACACATCTATAAATAAGACCTCTCTTGTACTATTCATACAATTCTGAAAATCAATACAGTGCCTACTACAATATTTCTCTCTCTAAATTCTCTACTCTCCCTCCCCAAGAACATAAAATCATAAGATTATTGTTTGGTAGAATTAATCCGCCGTAAAGCCACATAAACGAACACAATCAGTAAATTCTATCAATAATTTGGCACTAGAAGGAGGGTCCTCGAACCTGAAAAATTAAAAATCTGAAGAACGAAAAAGTTAGGGTTTGGTTGAAGGTTTGAAGATTTGAAGGTGTTCTTGATAAAACCCAAGAACACTTGAAGATACACATACACCTTCATCTCTTGAACGAAGAACCCAGATTTCCGGACAAAAACCCGAGTCTTCGGATTTCACGAAATCGGCCTGGAACAAGTTTTCAAACGCGCACGTGCACACGAATAAACCGAATTTCGGATAATTCATCACACGCGAGGCTAGACGAAAACTTGCACAGCTCCACCTAAGCTGGACGACCATCACACCGGCGACCTCCGCCACTCCAGTGACCTCCCTCCATCTCGGTGACCTGCAGCAAGCTACCCCCTCCGAAACCCAAAAATGGATAACACTCGAGCCGCCAAGGGACAGGCCTCCGCCGCTGCGGGAAGGTCTAAAGGGGGTGATCAAAACCAGGCCGAGGTGGAGACCTCACGCCCGGTGGTGGAGACCTCACAACCACCTCCCCAGAAGAGCACCACAGCTCCGCGACCTCCGCGAGTTGCGGTGACCCAGGAGGACTTGGCCCCCGCTCTGAGGGACCTGGTCAGCAATCCTGACGAGCTCCAACGCACCATCGCGACCTTACAAAGGTTGCAGCAGCGACAGCAGGACGAGCTCGCCTTAGTACCCAGGCGAGCTCCAGCCGCCGAAACCCGGGACCAGACCAGGCCCACTCAGGGCACCCAAACCAGAGGGGACTACAGCGTACTCCCCACCGAGCAGGAGGCGAGCTCAGCACAGGCTCGCCAGCGCAGGGAGAGAACCGGCAAGGCCAAAATGGTGGAGGAGGGTCCTGCTCCCTACACTGGAAGGGAGTCCGCCTACACCGGGGCATCTGGCACCCACCAGTCACAATCACAAAGGAAGGAAGTCCTCCAAGGCCGCCTGGGCCCAAGATACGAAGAGAACGAGCATACGGCGGCCCCAGCTACGTCCCATGGGGACTCCGATAAGCAGCCACGCAGATCAGCCCACGAAAGGCTGAGGAGACCCGCCACTGACCGACTGGGCCCCCACGGCGGACGCCAATTCCAGCCCGCCACTGAGAGGTCACCCCAGAGTGAGGCACCTCGGGGACGTGCGTCCGCGAGATGCACGACCTTTGAGCACCCTCCGCCGGAGGTGACCCGAGATGACGAGCTGACCTTACTGAAAAAGGCCGTTGAAATGCTACAAACACAAGTAGCAACCAAGTCTGGCGGACCTGACGCCACGGCTCTCCCCACCTCTCCATTGGCACCTGCCATCCTCCGCGCACCGGTCCAGAAGAAAATTCAATTCCCGGTGATGTCCGCATACGAGGGCGAATCGGACCCGAACGTCCACCTGGCCAAGTACGCGGACTTCATGATTTCGGTCGGCGCCACCGACTCCACCCAGTGCCAGAACTTCCCGCTGACCCTAGGGGATCGAGCTCACCGCTGGTTCTCTTCACTCGCCCCGGGGTCAATCTGCTCGTTCGGCCAACTCTCGCGGGAATTCCTGGCCCATTTCTCTGGGTTCGGATCCTACCTTACCCAGAAGCACCGACTCGCCAACATCCACCAAGGCGAGAGCGAGACCGACCAGCAGTACCTGGAAAGGTTCGATAAAATCCTGCTGGAAGGCGAGCCAGTGAGTGAAGACACCAAGGTCATCGCAGCGATGGCCGGACTCAAGAGGGGTACCGATCTCTGGAAAGAGATGCACCTCGCATGTCCCAACACTTACAGCGAATTCCGCCACAAGGCGGGGGTGTTTGTGGCTATGCAGGAGGCACTACTGAAAGAAGTTGGTGCCCACGAGGAAAGGAAGCCCCACGGGAAGAAGTCCGGGGGCGCCTACAAAGCCCCCCGGAGCTTAAAGGCCTTTGGCGAGGGAGATGAGCTCAAAGAATAGCTCAACCAGGTCCTCACTGTCTCCGTTGACCACATCTTCACTGCCGTCAAAGGCAAGGCCATGCTGGAAGAGCCGAGGCGAATCCGCCAGGACCGCACGAAGCTCAATCCCAACAAATTCTGTGCCTACCATCAAGCCATCGGCCACTTCACCAGTGAGTGCCGAGACCTCCTCAAGCAACTCTGGAAATTTTACGAGGAGGGGAAATTGGCCGAGTTCGTGAAGAAGGCCCCAGCTAAGAGACCGAGGTTTGAGAGGAGGGCTACCTCCGATGACGAGGAGGAAGCAGACCAACCTGGTCCCCATCACAGACGGAGGGCACCTCCCCAACCTCAGCAAAACATGGAGCCTACTCGGGAACTCTTGGTTCTTGAGGAGGAAATCGGAGCTGCAGGAGGTCTCCAGGACGGGGGATCCTCCATATCCAGGAGAAAGAGGAAGGTCGAAATCCGGGCCATAAACCAAGTCCAGGAAGGCAGCTCCGGCCCCAGGACCATCTCACAGCTTGCTGACGAACTGACATTTTCTTCAGCGGACCTGGAGGGGGTACTGATGCCCCACAACGACTCGTTGGTGATAACCGCCAACATCATGAACGTCCGAGTTCACAGGCTACTTGTGGACACCGGCGCATTCACCAACATTCTCTTCAAATCCACCTTGGATGCCTTAGGTGATTTTGAGTCGTATCTGGAGCCTAGCAATGCTAGGATAGTGGGGTTCGGAGAAGCTGTAACCGTCCCCCTAGGTAGTGTTAGGTTGAGCGTCCAGCTTGTATCGGCTGAGGACCCCGAAAGGAGACTGACTAGGCTCATAGATTTCCTAGTTGTCGACCAGCAGTCCTCCTACAACGGGTTCCTTGGCCGCCCTTTTATTAATGAATTCAAAGCGGCGTGTTCGACCTACTACTACTGTTTAAAATTCCCAACTCCAAAAGGTGCCGGAACTATAAAAGGTGACCAGAAAAAGGCCCGAGAGTGTTTACTCCAAATCAAAGATGGCCGGGTCAAGAAGTCTGTTACACAAGTCCACATCCTCGAAGAGGACGTACAGATTCCTGCAGACGAGCCAAACATCCTAGACGTCATCTCGGTCGAAACTGAGATGATGGAGGTAGGCGATTTGTCAGAAATCAACCAAGGCACTGGACCTGTGCAAGACACACAACCGACACCATTGGAGGACTTGGAAGAAACCCAAGTGTTGAGACCTGCGCAGAGGTCGGTACCTGCGCAGGGACAGCAACCTACTCCCATGGAGGTAGCTGATGAGGCCTAAGGTGGGGGACCTGCGGGAGGTCAAGAACCAACACCAATGGACGTTGACCCAACTCCCCAAGTCACCATACCATCCCAAGCTGACAGACCACCGGAGGTGTTCACAGTTGACGAGCTCGCCCAAGCTGAGAGCCAACCCGATGACCTCAAACCGCACATAGGCCACGAGCCTGCACAGATGTCACAAGGGGAGTGGGACGAGTTCATCAGCGACCCAAGGTGGAAAAGTCAAAAGAGAAAACCAACCCCTACGGAAGAGTTGACGGCACTCCCGGTGGACCCGGAAAGGGACTTAGAACTTTTCATCGGTTCTGAGTTACCTGAACCGTACTGGTCGAGGATGGAGCTCTTCTTGATGGCCAACCTGGACGTGTTTGCCTGGTCTCACGAAGACATGACGGGAATCCAGTTGGAACATGCTTGCCACAGACTTAACATAGATCCGACGAGGAGACCCGTACGCCAAAAGCGAAGAAAGTATGGACCAGACAAGTACGCGGCTCTGACTGTTGAGGTGGAGAAGTTGTTAGACAACAGGCTCATCAAGGAAGCTCTGTGTCCGCAATGGGTCGCGAACCCCATCCTGGTGAAGAAACACAATGGGACGTGGAGACTCTGCATTGACTTCACAGACCTGAACAAAGCATGCCCGAAGGACAACTTCCCACTACCTCACATCGACCAAGTAGTGGACAGCACTGCAGGCCATGAGATGATGACATTCATGGATGCTTTTGCGGACTATCACCAGATAGCTCTACGCCCAGATGACCAGGAACACACGGCGTTCTACACTAACAAGAACATGTATTGCTGGGAAAGGATGTCGTTCAGACTCATCAACGCCGGAGCTACCTACCAAAGGTTGGTGAACAAAATGTTTGACCAACACATTGGCGAATCCATGGAGGTGTACGTGGACGACATAGTCGTCAAGAGTTTGAGAAAGGAGGACCACCTGGACCACCTGAAACAGACCTTCGACATACTGCGCCACTACAACATGAAGTTGAACCCCAAAAAGACCAGCTTCAGCGTACACTCTGGGAAGTTCCTGGGGCACCTAGTTAGCCAGCGGGGAATTGAGGTCAACCCAACACAGGTCCAATGCATAATCGAGATGGGTATACCCGATTCCGTCCAAAAAATTCAAAGGCTGACAGGGTACATGGCAGCCCTGAACAGATTCATCTCCAGGTCCGGCGACCGAAATCATCCATTTTTCGAGGCAATTAAGGCAAACACACGGAGGTACAAAGATGCGTCCAAGGCCAACAAGCTCCACCTCAAAAACCACTTCGTCTGGACAAATGAATGCCAACGAGCCTTCGAAGATATCAAAACATACCTGGCGGATACACAGGTTCTGTCGAAGCCAATACCTGGAGAGAAGCTGTATCTGTACCTAGCCGCGTCGGAGGTGGCCATCAGCTCCGTCCTGGTCCGAGAAGAGGTAAAAACACACCTACCAGTGTACTACGTGAGCCAAGTCTTACATGAAGCTGAGTTGCGGTACACCCCAACAGAGAAGCTGGCTTATGCACTGGTGATGAGTGTTAGAAAATTGAGGTCATACTTCTTTGACCATCCGGTAGAGGTGCTGACAACGTTCCCACTGCGTCAAATACTACAGCGCCCAGACACTGCTGGACGCCTGCTGAAATGGTCACTGGAGATTAGCCAATACGGTATAACCTACGCACCCCGAACAGCGATCAAGGGATAAGCACTGGCCGACTTCATCGTCGAGCTAACTTTCCCACAAGATCCGACGAGGGGGCGTATAGCTCCGCGATATCTCTACGTGGACGGATCATCAACTAGCATGGCAGCAGGCGCCGGCGTGGTCCTGATCAGCCCAGACAGACAAGTCTTCACCTCCGCAATTCGGTTCGACTTTCGAGCAACCAACAATGAGGTGGAGTATGAAGCGTTGATAGCAGGACTTAGGCTATCATTAGCTGTGGGGGCAACCAATCTTCAAGTTTTTGGAGATTCCCAGCTAATAATATCCCAAGTCCGGGGGGAATACGAGGCAAAAGACCAGCATATGATGACCTACCAGAAAATAGCCGCGCATCTGATCTCGATGTTTACACAAGTTTACATCAATCAGATACCGCGGCTAGAGAACACACAAGCAGATGCTCTAGCCCGGCTAGCTACTAGCAACGGCAAAGCCAAATTCACGGAGGTTGTGATCACTACACTGAAAAACCCCTCGACGTCCGATTACAAGATAAATCAAACCTCGAGCGGGGGGCAGGAGGACAGTGAAGGTGGTGAAGATTGGTGCACTCCAATCCAGAAATACCTAACAGACGGAACAACCCCCGTGGACACCTGGGAAGCTAGCCGGTTAGTAAAGCAAGCTGCCAGATATACGCTGCTGGATGGCCAACTCTATAAACGTGGATTCTCTCTACCCCTACTCAAATGCCTAACTAGGAAGCAGGGGTCCGAAGTGTTAGAAGAAATTCACGAAGGGATTTGTGGGAGTCATGCTGGGGGGCAAGCATTGGCATATAAGACGATCAGACAGGGCTACTACTGGCCCACTCTTCGCAAAGATGCCATCAGCTTCGCTCGAAGGTGCCGAAAGTGCCAACTTTTCGCACCTAACATCCACTCCCCAGCCAACCAGCTTAAGTCGGTTTTCAGCCCATGACCTTTCGCGAAATGGGGTATCGACTTGATCAGCCCATTTCCACCTGGCAGAGGCAGTGTAAAGTTTGCTGTCGTAGCAGTAGACTACTACACTAAGTGGGCTGAGGCCGAAGCTCTCACAACCATAACCCAAGAAAGGATGATCGGCTTCATTTGGAAAAACCTGATCTGCAGGTTTGGACTCCCGCAGTCGGTCATCACTGATAATGGAAGGCAGTTCGACGGATGGAAGTTGAGGGACTTCTGCAGTTCATGGAACATCAAGAAGCACTACTCAACTCCGTATCACCCCCAGTCGAACGGCCAAGTCGAGGCGGTGAACAAGATCCTGAAACACATTTTGAAGCTCCGCCTCGAAGAAAAGAAGGGGAGCTGGGCAGACGAACTCCCGGAGGTCCTATGGTCCTATAGAACTTCCTATAGGGCCAGCACCGGGGAGACCCCGTTTGCCCTAGCCTTCGGGACCGAAGCCGTAGTCCCGGTAGAAGTCCAGAACAAAACTTGGAAGGTGGTGGGGTTTGATGAAGAAAGAATGATGAAGCCTTGGCAATAGAAAAAGATCTGATCGAAGAGACCAGAGCTTCGTCAGAAATGAAAAACTCCACCTACAAGCGCAGAGCGGAAAAATATTACAACTCTCAGGTCCGAGACCGAAAGTTCAAGGTCGGAGACCTGGTGTTAAAAAAGAAATTGATTGCCCCACCAGGTGTTTTCGGTTCAAACTGGGAAGGACCATTCCGGGTCACCGCAGCCTGGCCGAACAGTACCTATGATCTAGAAGACGCAGAAGGCAAAGCCTCGTCATACACCTAGAGCTCGGCACATCTAAAAAAGTTCTACCAATAGACTAGAATCCTGTAATAGACTAGTCGAAGGTTTGCATTAGAAATATAGATGGCAACCGATGTAAATTACGTTGCTGTAAAAATTCAGAAAAATTCCCAAGTGTTTGGACCTGTGCAGCTCTCCAACCAGGCGAGCTGCACCAGGTCGCCCACTGCTCCTGGTAGCTCGCCAAACCTAGCTCGCCCACATGCTCAAAAATCCGCAATGCGCAAGGACCAAGGTCCCAAGCGTTGTAATTAAATAGCTCGAAGGCAAAGGCCAAAGTGCCCAAGGTCGCGAAGGTACCTTCCTTAAAGGGTTGCTAAGCACCTACTGCCATAAGTTAGAAAAATTCACGAAAAAGACGAAGAAACGTCTAAGGCAAAGTTCATGAAACCCAATGGCCCAACGTGAATCAATCGAAGTGCAGTTCGCCGCCCTAAGTGGTCTAAGACGAACGATTCGCGGCCCTAAGTGGCGTAAGACGAAGAATACGCACTCTCAAAACAGAGGTACAATTCGTAGTCGTAAGTGACGTAAAACGAACGATTCGCTTCTCAAAGTAGAATAAGACGAACAATTATGTACCAGAAAAATAAACAAAAACGAGCTATTTACGAAATTATAATGTAAAGGCGCAAATACATAAAGGAAAAGAGTTGGACAAAAAATGCTCGGCTTATATTCAAAAAGATACTTAAGAGATTTTCAAGCCAAAAATATGCTTGAAAAAATCCTAAGTATAAGTAGCTGTGCTGGCCACAAAGGCCGACCAGCTGGCCATCTTTGAACTACAAAAAGCTCCTTCTGGGCGAGCTGCACGTGCCCGGCGAGCTGAATCTACTTCAACGAAAAGTAAAGCTACAAAAATGGAGCTCCTTCTGGGCGAGCTCCGCAACCCGACGACCTACCGAAACTTGGAAAATAAAAACTAAACTAAGAAAGCAATAGTAAAGAGGGCCTAAGACTCGGGGTCGGTGACCTCTGGAGTGGGGGCGACCTGGCGGATGGGCATGGCAAGCTCGGCATCAGAAGTGATGTTCCCGGAGAGTCCGCTTGTGCCGAGCTCGCTGATGTTTATCATCACATCCCCGCAGACCTCCTGCATCTGCTCCATTGTCGGCGGGGCCTCGCCCCCAGCATCCCCCTCAGCACCTTCAGTCTCTTGGGCGAGATCGGCAGTCAAGACCTGCTTCGTCTGGATAATGTTGAACTTTTGACGAGCAGTATCAAGATTGATCCCGTAGCCCGCGAGGTCTCCAATATTCAGCTCCGTGCCTAGGGGGATCGAGGACTTCTCCAAGCAATCCTCAAACTCGCTGACGAGGGCTTCCCACTCACTGTCATTATTAATCCGCGCCCATTGGAAAGAGCGGATCACCTCAGCGAAGCAGAGCACGAAGCCCTTGTCGGTGGCGACCACCTCGGCGAGCTCAAGTGCCTCAGGAGTGATGGCGGTGTCAGAACAGCTCTTGAGCTCGGCGATCTCCAAAGTCTTGGCAACAACCTCTTCCCGTAGCTTCAGGCACTCCTCCGAGTTCCCTCGGCTCTGATCACGGAGGAGCCCTACCTCAACCCGGGTCAGGGCGAGCTCCTCTTCCCGAGCAGCAAGTGTCCGGTGAGCTTCATCCAGCTCGGCCTGTTGTTGGCGGAGGTCGGCCTGAAGTTTTTCTGCTTTTCTAATAGCAAGTCATTCCGCCTCCAGTGAGGCCTTTGCCTTGGTCTCTGCCCTCGCCAGCTCCTCGAGGGCCTTCTTTCGCTCGTCGCCCACCTTGGTCAGCACCCTCTTCGCATCAAGGCGAGCTCTATCAGCGGCGGCGACATCATCGCTGACGAGCTGGGCCGCCGCCATTGTCGCACAGGCGTAGTGTATCACCAGCCTCGCCTTGTCAGCAGCTTTCTGCCTCTCGATCATGCCGAGCTCTGAGGTGGAGAGGTACTTAGGGGCCTCAGTAAAAACCCAGCGAGCCGCCCCATCAGGAAGGTCCCTCGATGAGCTCAGGGCCCTACACCGCTCAGCGATATGGAGAGATTCAAGTCGCTGCGGGAACTCAGGTTTGAAGAAAAAATACTCCTACACAATACTCAAATCAGTTAGCAAAAATCATAGAAGTTACAAAGGCTTCCAACTTCAAAGAGGTCGCCCACTTACCCAAACCTATCGGGGTTGAGCCCAAGCAGGGTATCATCCCGAATAGGGACCCCATAGGGAGGCGGCGAGGGCGCACTCTGAGGAGGTGGGGGCGCCTGAGAAGATTGGGCAGCAAGGGCTCGCCCTGACCCTGCTGGGGTTAATCCGGAACCGCCCTCGGCCCTAGCTCGTTTGGCGGGGCGGGTCTCTTCCTCGCCCACCCGCGAGCCATCCCCGCGGTGGAGAGCTCGCCTCGTCTGCTGAGGTGGAGGGGGTTGGGCACCCCGTTCAGAATCCAAACCTCGGCCCGCTCCCCTCTTGGCAGCAGCAACCTTCTCTTTCGCCTGGGGAGGCACCGAGGTCCTTTGCGAGCCCGAACCCCCGGCCTTATCAGCGGCCTTGGCGAGCTCGAGCTTTTTCGTGGCATCCAGGACCGCCCCGGAGGGGATACCTTCTCTCCCCGGGCGAGGTTTACCCATCCTAAGCTGCCGAGCTAGGAAATGGTAGGCCTCAGGAACTTCAATGGGCGGAAGCTCGGCAGTAGGACCTGCACCTGCACAAAATGATCAAGTAGGTCAGACGACCTCACTATACGGGGTAGCGAGCTGGCAGAACTTCAAAATGGAGAAGTGCAAAACCTTGAGCAACGAGATGGTGTGGTGAAGTGATGAGGCCGGCGAGCCTGCGGCAGTGGTGTTGGCACAAGTGTTTGATCTCGCGATCCTTCTTCTCCCTCAAGCAACACACCGTCCGCACGAACTCGAAGCCAATCGAAGTCTCCGGTTTCCCACGGCTCGACTTGTGGAGCTTCAAACCTGCAAAAAGATAGATTAGATCAGTAATCTAATCCGATGCACACACACTAAGGTACGCCACCTACAGCTCGTCTCCCCGTAGGTCTCGGGGGTGGGAATGCGCCCCCCGCGGCCATTGGAAGCTCGCCAATCCCCCCCGATGAAAAAGAACTGCTCCTTCCAGTCCCGGATTTTGTTGGGGAGGTCGCCTAAAAATTTACCCCCCGGGCGAGCTTGGAAAGAATAATATCCCTTCCCCTCCCTCACTTGTCTGATCACGATGAAGAGCTCGTTAATCTCCGCCGTGCTCAGCCGGTTTTCATAGCCCTCGAGGCCGAAGACAGTCAGGGCGGCCAACAAATTGCTCTATGAATTCGGAGTGAGTTGGGTAATGGCGAGGCCCGTGTCCGCCAAAAACTGCCCGATTATAGGGTGGAGGGGAAGGGTGAGCCCAGCCTTCAAGGTGTGATAATTCATGGCTGTGAGCCCGGCAGAGGGGAGGTCGGCTCGCTCTTTCTCCTCAGCAGGATACATAAAAATGTCCAGCGGGATACGGAACCGCCTCCGAATATTCAGAAGGGCGAACTCGCTCATGATGCTCTCCACCCCGTTGGCCTTAAGATCAGACTTGCCAGTGGCTTTTCGAATCGGAGCTCACCGGGGTAGGGGGAAGCTCGCCCCGTGAGTTCTCGCATATTCGCCCCAGTCGAACTCATTCACGACCTCGGCAGAGACTTGATGTTCAGGGAGCTTAGGAAAGGGAAAGTCGATGAAACGGAGGTATTCATAAGTGACCTCCGTCCCCATATCCTCGCTAACCTCTTCGTCGACCTCGCGGGCAAGCTCGCCAGCAAGGTCGCCAGGCCCAACCTCGGCGACCTCCTCCCGGGCCCCAACCTCGGCGTCCTCCTCTTCAATGGGGGTTGCAGCTCCTCCGTGAGCTCGCTCTGAGTAATCTCAGAGTTCGCGGAGGGGCGATTCCTCACCGGAACTAGTAGCTTGCTCGCTGGAGTCAGAGCGAACTGACCCCAAGAGCTCGCTACTGTCCGGGAAGGTTTCAGAGCTCGCCCCAGAGCTCGATGAGAGGATCACAGGTGCCTCTCGGGGGTTTGGAAGGTCATCGATCATTTGTCCTTTACCCAAATCGCGATTCGGAGGGGTTCGACTCGAAGAGTTCTCAGACATAATGTGGGAGTCTGGAAACAAGAAACAAGAAGGAAGAGAAGGGAAATCCGGGTTTCTACCTTAGGGGATGCTCGGGGACGCGTCTGAAGCAGAGGAATGTTCGCCAGAAATGTGCTCTGAGAAGTGAGGAAGCAAAAGTGAGGAAATTCCTCATTTCCGCCTATTTATAGACGCTTGGCGCGAGCTCGAAATTCCCGAAAGATCAGGGACCTTTATGCAAAGAATTTGAAAAGTTATCATTATTGTGGGCGGGAATCGAGACACCAAGAGACTTGCATGACGCTTGGGATCCCGAATCGTGTCGGCCGAGGTGACCTCGGAGGCACAGCTCGCCTATTAGTTCGGCACCCCCGGAAATAGTTCGCCAGACTTCAAGTTCTCCAGCTCGCCCACACATTGGACAAAGTCATGATGCGCGCGAGCTGGGGGGCAAATGTTGACATCACTGTACGGTTCAATAATTCTAATAGTAGTGAGGTATAATCCGCTGGATTTGATCACTAATTTTTCTAATATATGTTTTCTTCCACATTCATTAGAGGTAATATATATATATATATTCAATTCCATTCTCACTGTGAGTTTCTAGGTGATAACCATTGGAACGGTGTTGATATGGCGAACTAATACGTCGGTTCCAGAAATAATCCCCAAGGTTTGCCAGGTCTCCAGAGCCCATCCGAGCTGGAGAAGGTCCAGAGCTCGCCCGTCTGTGGAAGGACCAGAGCTCGCCCGACTGTGGTACATCACTGCGCGATACTCTGGAATCTGGTCAAGGCTCGGGAGCTCGCCCTTTATCAGCAGAACCCCAGTGGCACACTCTTTTTCCCTCCGTTCGGTTTATCCACAAGGGTGGTTTACTGCGAGGTTTTTAATGAGGCCCATCTAGTCTAAGGCATAGTAGTAGGACGAGGCATGATAGGGGGAAGCAGTGTGAGAGATCAAGATGAGAGTAAGGAACCCTCATCAACACCGGAAGCCACATAGGCTCGTAAGGTGCCGTCTCACACTCACACACCTATAAATAAGACCTCTCTTATACTATTCATACAATTCTGAAAATCAATATAGTGCCTACTACAATATTTCTCTCTCTAAATTCTCTACTCTCCCTCCCCAAGAACATAAAATCATAAGATTATTGTTTGGTAGAATTAATCCGCCGTAAAGCCACATAAACGAACACCAATTCCCCTCCTAAATACCCACATGACCGACACCAAGCTGTTAGTTT
>JAPKLY010000037.1:712857-753349 GCA_026898435.1 Prunella vulgaris
GTTTCTAGAATGACGAAATTGCATTTTGGAAAACTGGGGCGTTACAGTAAGCATAGCAATATATTGTAATAAATTACTTTTTATTTCAAATATAATAGTTTTGAGTTAGATTGTGAGACCATGGGTCACATATTTTTTTTCGATGCTTTGTGAAAATACTTTATCACATTGATTTGTATTTATAATTATCTTCCATAAATTTTCTTTATCATGGGGATTTGCAAAACATGTATTTATACAATATGGACTAAAAAAAAATCCTACTTTATACATCAAACAATCTCAAACTTATTATGCGGCAAGCGGTAATTTGGAAAAATGAAATGGCCCAATTTAATAAAGAAGGAAGTGGTCCAGGGCCCAAATCATTATAAATTAAAGCCTGAAAAGAAGTTGGCCCAAATGGCATAAGAAAAAATTACAAGGACCGAATTAATAAGGGTCCAGACCAATAAAAGGCCCAATACCCAAATATTAGTTCAGGGTTTACAGATTTCAGTTTAGGACCAATTCAATTTTAGAAGATATGGTCAACAATCGTGATGGAATCAGATCAGATACGTGCGGAAAAATCGCGGAGGTAAAATCGGCGAGGGGTTGTCCATGTCGCCGTCGACATTGCGTGGAGTAAAAGGCTCCGCCGCGAGCAGTGGTCGACGTATTGCGGTGCGCGCCTGAGGCGCTGTCGTAGCAGCGAGGCCGTGCATCGCCGTCCGTCGCTGACGTAACCGGCCTCGCGTCGCCGTACGTACTGCGCAGGTTCCGTCGCACGCCGTCGCTGACGTAACCGGCCTCGCGTCGCCGTACGTACCGTGCAGGTGCCGTCGCGCGCCGTCGCGACAGAGGCACCGCCGGCTGTCGATCGAGGCCATTGCTTGGGCCATCGCACCGTTGTGAGCACCCCGCCACTGCCGAACATCGGCAAAACAGTAGGTGTCGATGATTTGTGATTTCGATTTGGTTTTCAGAAAATTGGGTTCCTGAGGTTTTATTAAAAAAAAGGGTTTTCGATTGATCAGTGATTTTTTTTTTTCGCAAGAACAGTTCCACAGGAACAATTTTGATTTATGAAATCGATTTTGGAGATAGGGGGAATTTTAGAAAACGGAAATCTGGGTTTTGATATTCAAAAGAATCTGATATTGGTTTTCTGTAAAACACAATTGGGTTTTGAAACAAAACAGGTTTCATCTTTTGTCAAAATAAAGAACAGATTATGCACAAAGTATTCTGAGTCATAGGGTTTCGATTGAAGGCAATCGAATTTAGTGACATGTTTTGTTATGCACATCAATACCAAAAATACATATAAGACATATAGTATGAAATAGATTCCCAGAAATAATAAGAGTATCATCGATACAGTATATGAGAATCTAACAACGAATTCTAAAATCAATTAGCAGGTAAATTCATACTAACATAATCGGGTCATGAGATGGATGCATAAAAACAGTGCATAAAAACAGGCATATAGACATGGAACACATAACCGAGTCATATATGCAGTATATAAAAACATGGATTTCATGGCAGATACCTAAGCATGAATACTAAATCATGTGTTTCAATTTCAGATTAATATAGCAAATAAAAACTCACAATTTATCGCTTAATTCCAAAAAAAAAAAAATCTGATCAGGTGAGTTTAGAATTCGTTCCGAAAACTGCTGGAACAATCCTCTCGTGAATCCTATTGCTTCGTAGAGATTCGTGCTGATAACGTGTTTAAGAATAATTAAAAGAGAAAAGAAAAAACGCAGAAGATTGTTGACCCAGTTCGTCTGAAAGACTACGCCTGGGGGCGTACCAAGCCAGGAGAGTTATATCTTCAATATACTTTATGAGTGATCCTATATTTATAGGTTACAAACTAGGGTTACAAGTCTAAAGAACAAAAGACTAAATTACCCTTCTATCAAGTACTATTGATTAAGGCACAATATTATAGTATTACTTCAACACATAATACTTATGATTTTAGATAATATGGCTTTGTTTGTGATACTTATTTTTGTGGGGTCTAGATTGCATTTGTAGTGTGAAAAGTGATTTTAGATGTGGTTTTTCCTTATATATATAATATCAATAATATTCAATATATTTTTGTTTAGAAAATCTATTTTTTTTTATTTAATATCAATGATTTAATTTTTTATATCAACTAAAATAAATTTACATTGTATAATTAATTAAAAATATTAAATAATTAAAAATATCACATTATGAATTAAAATACTAGGCACAAATTAAAAATAATATAAAATAAAAATACATATCAATAAAACGATTCAAATTTTACAAGATGAGTACAATTACATGAAAGCACTACAAATTGAAAAAAATTACATTAAAAATAATTCACAATAGAATATTCCAATAAAGAGTAATTGGTGTATACTACTTAGAAATTTTAATTTTCATTGTAATTTAAAATTTTCATAAGTATTTTAACTTTTTTTGTAATTTAAATTCTTATCGTAATATTATGACGAATGAACGTTATCTTTTATTAAATTTGCAATATTATAAATATTAAATAAATTATAATACAGATTATTATTGCATAAGTAAAAAAAATTATTAGTAAGAGAATCTTAAAGGAATATTTTATTATAGTGTAAAAAGTAATGTAAACTGCTGAGTATTTTTTGCTGATTACTATAATTGAGTAGTACAGAATTTAACAGATAAATGGTGCAACTGCTGGAGATCATTAAATTCACAATTTCTTTACTTTGTGTTCGTTTTTCTCTACAAAACACAATCAAACAAACAACTGAAATACACCATCACTCTAAAATTTAGGGTGAATATTACTCTACTCTCTCATCAAAACTCTAAATAAAAGTCATAATTCCCAAAATATTCTAAACAGACATATTTTAAAAAAATACATATACATTTATTATTCATTTATTTTCACAATTTAATCACAGTCTATTAACCTGGACAACATTTTATTTATTCATTACAATTTATTGGGATGCTTTAAATCCAAACTCTCTATGTTACTACGTCTGCGTAGAGTTGGTCGGTGGCTCGATCTAATTCTATACTATGCAATTATATCTTATTATGCATATTATTTTTTCTGTCCTTGAATATTCGTATAATTTACATTTTCTTTCTCATATTCAATTTTAACAAACTGGTATCCATAACCTAGTTAGTATTTCTATAATTTGTTGAGAAAGAATTTTGGGGTAACACAGTGAGGAATAATTTTAGTTTATGGTAAATCAAGATTCGAGACAGTAAGAATTATGGGCACTGCTGATAATGTCGAAAGATATGAAGGGCATGAAGGTGACTGGTGATGAGGTTTAGACAAAAAAGAGGAAAACACACTCGTTGATCATGTTGTGTCTCGTAGATGATGTTATTATCGAGGTTGAAAATAAGGAAACCGTTGCTTATGGTTGAGAGAGAGAGAGAAAGTTATTGTTGTTGTCTCCCTACACTAGTCAATTTCGAGTAATTGACGATCTAAATGCTAAAGTTTAGAAACATGAAAATCCCGACATTAATGTTCTGTACTTTTGATAAAAAGTACTGTTAATATAAATTGATGTATAATTAAAGTAAATATTTACCCATAAAATGAAAAAAAAAACCGAGATGATTATGCACATTAAGATCAATCAATTAACAAGAAGACCAATACATGGAGGTGTTACTGATTGCACAAATTTGTTCACACAAATTCACTAAGCCTACAAGTGTATAAGATCTTTGTAGTACGTAAATTTGATCAAGTAATAAAAAAATTATCAAACCCAAGGGAGGTAATCTCTAGTGCAAGGAGACAATAAAAAATGGAGTGCTACTAGACCTATGAAAGCGATAAATGTTCGGGTTTTGGGCATAACAAAAATAAAACTCAAAGCAAGCTGTTGAGTCAACAATGATTGTTTGAAATCAATTGGAATAAAATTTTTTGAAGAACACCAAGATTTACGTGGTTCGATCAGAAATGATCTACGTCCACGGATGAGGCATCTCTCTCACTAATCAATGAAGGATAATACAGATTACAAGTATTTGTATGGATATCTCTCTAAGTATGTGATTTTCTGTGTTATTGTTCTCTATACATATGTGCGTATATATATAGGAATGAGAACCCGAATTAATCCTTGAGTTTGTAACCACCCAAAAGTAACTGCTACAGTTGCAACCGAAAATGAATAATGATTAGAGCCCAACTGTTTTTCACTTTTGATTCTGTTAAACTGATCGCCAGTTGCCCAATTTGAAAGTTTAAACCGCTTCGTAACTGATTCTTGGTTAATTCCTGACTTGAAGTCAGTATGCTCCTTTCAGGTCTGCTGATATGATATGTCCTCAGCTGAGTCTGAGTACTCAGCTGATATCATCAGTAGATCATCATTCTGACCTGACTATCTGACCTGACCAACCATCCTGACCATCATCCTGACTGATCATCCTGACCACTCAGTAGACTCCATCAGCTGACCTCCTCAGCTAATTTCCTCAGCTGACTTCCTCAGCTGACTCCGCTGATATGCCAGATGACTTCCAATAGACTTATTAGATGATCCCAGCTGACCATATCAGATGACACCTCAGCAGACCTATCAGCTGACCTCCTCAGCTGATAGTATAATATTCAGTTAATCAGCAGTACTTGCTCATCTGATCTTCATTTCACTTTCTTTGCACCCATAACAATTCTCCACCTCAAAGTAAGTGAGATGCCTCCACCTAACCTTCACATCACAGTAGTATTAAGGCACATTCCAAGACTGTACCTTAACCAGCTCCAAGCAGTGGTTAAATTTTGAACTAGGTATGACCTTAGTTAGCATATCAGCAGCATTGTTATCAGTTGAAACTTTCTGTATTGAGACTACCTTCTTTTCCACCACATCTCTCACAAAGTGAAGCCTCTCATCAATATGTTTAGATCTTTCATGAAAGACCTGATGCTTAACTAAGTGAATGGCACTTTGGTTATCACATTGCACAGTAACTTCATCTTGTCTGATCCCAAACTCCCTGATAATACCCTTCAGCCACATAGCCTCATTTACTGCTTCTGTTACTGCAATGTACTCAGCTTCAGTGGTTGACAATGTGACCACTGACTGTAATGCAGTCCTCCAACTGATGGTTGTGCCATATAGTGTAAAAACATATCCAGTCAGAGACTTTCTTGTATCTATGCTTCCAGCATAGTCAGAATCTACAAAGCCTTGTAGAGGTTGTTTGATATCCTGAGTCCTCTCAAACAGTAATCCCAGATGTGCTGAACCTTTCAGATATCTCATTATCCACTTGAAAGCTTCCCAATGTGCCTTTCCAGGATTAGCCATAAACCTGCTGACCAAGCTCACTGCATGAGCAATATCAGGTCTGCTGCAAACCATGGCATACATTATGCTTCTAACTCCATTTGAATAAGGTATCTTGTTCATCTGAGACTTCTCCTGATCACTCTTAGGACACTGATCAGCTGTCAGTTTGAAGTGTTGCCCAAGAGGAGTAGAGACTGATCTTGACTCATGCATATTGAATCTTCTCAAGATTTTTAGTATGTAGTCCTGCTGAGTCAAGAACATCCTTCCAGCTGACTTATCTCTGATAATATCCATACCCAGAATTCTCTTTGCACTTCCAAGGTCTTTCAAGTCAAAGGTTGAACTGAGCTTATCCTTCAATTTTTGAATTCTTCCAAGACTTTTGCTAGCAATTAACATATCATCCACATAAAGTAATAGATATGTAAGTACCTCAGAGCCTTATTTTTCCAGATACACACAACTGTCATACTTGCATCTGATGAAGCCTATTGACATCATGAAGCTATCAAACCTTTTATACCATTGCCTTGGGCTTTGCTTAAGTTCATACAATGACTTCTTCAGCAAACATATTTTTCCTTCATCTTCTGATAGTATGAACCCTTCAGGCTGCTGTATATAAATGGTTTCTTCAAGCTCTCCATGCAGAAATGCAGTTTTGACATCCAACTGTTGTAACTCCAGTCCATCCTGATTCACCTTAGACAATAAGATCCTTATTGAGCAGTGCTTCACAACTGGTGAAAACACTTCATTGAAGTCTATTCCTTCCCTCTGAGTAAATCCCCTTGCAACCAATCTTGCCTTGTATCTGATCAGCTCTAATCCATCTGACCCAATTTCAGACTTTTTCTTGTATATCTATCTTGAGCTGACAACCTTCTGCCCTTTTGCTTTATTCACAAGAACCCATGTGTTGTTCTTTTCAAGTGAATTTAACTCATCTTTCATAGCTGAAATCCACTGATCCTTATCCTTCCTTGTCACTGCATCAGCATAAGTTTCAGGTTCTTGATACTCTACTTCTTCTGCCACTGATAAGGCATATGAGATCATGTCAGCTTGCCCAAACCTAATTGGTGGATGAATGCTTCTCCTATGTCTATCCCTGGCCAGACTGTAGTTTCTCAAATCTTGACCCTCTTCATCTGAATTTTCAGTTTGATCTTCAGAATCACTATCTGTTGATGCATCAGACTGATCTGCTTGTGGACTCCTGATATCAGAGTTGTCCTGAGCCTGATCTTCATTCAGAATCCTGGCTGTATGCTCCACCTGAACTGGTGTATGTTTTATTATGGGATTATCCTCAGCATCCTGAGGATTTCCAGATGTACCATATCCCATGATTTTCTCATTGAAAGTCACATCTCTGCTGACAATACACTTCTTGTGTCCAGCTTCAAGATACCACAATATATAACCTTTTATTCCTTTTGGATATCCTAGAAAGATGCACCTCAGTGCCCTTGGTTCCAGCTTATCTTTCCTTATGTGAGCAAAGGCTAAGCAACCAAATACCTTCAGATTATTGTAATCTGACAACCTACCATACCAAAGTTCATTTGGGGTTTTGAAGTCAATAGCAGATGAGGGTGTGTTGTTTATCAAGTAACATGCAGTGTTAACTGCCTTTCCCCAAAACACCTTAGGTAGTTTAGCATCTGACAGCATGCATCTGACTTTCTCCAAAATAGTTCTGTTCATCCTCTCAGCAAGTCCATTTTGTTGAGGATTTGCTGGAACAGTCTTGTGTCTTGTTATGCCTCTTTCTTTGCAGAAGTTTTCAAACTCTTCTGACATATACTCAAGCCCATTGTCAGTCCTGAGATGCTTTAAGGATCTGTCTCTTTTATTCTCTTGTTCAAGAAGTCATTCCCTGAATTTTCCAAAGGCTTCACTCTTCTGCTTCAGGATGATCACCCACACCTTTCTGCTGAAATCATCAATGATAGTCATGAAGTACCTTCCTCCTCCATGAGTCTCAGTTCTTGAAGGTCCCCAGATGTCAGAGTGTACATAGTCCAGAGGAGCATCAGTATGATGTTGCCCCTTTGCATAATAGTGTTTCTTGCACACAGTGATCACAGAAATCCAATTTGATTGTTCTTGAATCCCCAAATGCCTTATGCTTGGAGAGTTCATTTAGTCCTCTTTCACCAATGTGTCCTAACCTCTTGTGCCACAAGATAGCATCAGAACTGCCCATAACTGCATTCACTGATCCAGCAGCTGAGTTACCAATTAAAATGTACAAGTCATTCACCTTCTTGCCTTTCATCACAATGTTATTATCCTTGGTTATCAATATGAATTCATTCCTTGTATTGAATTCATATGCCAAAACATTAAGTGATCCAAGAGAAATAAGATTTCTCTTTAGCTCAGGTACAAACCTGACATCTTGTAGTATCCTCTCAGCACCATCATGCAGCCTCAACTTTATTGAGCCTGAGCCTCTGACCTTGCATATCTGATCATTTCCCAAGAGAACTAATCCACCATCAAATTTCTTGAGATCCCTAAATAAATTTTCATTGGGACACATATGAAATGAGCACCCAGAATCCAACACCCAATCTTCACTTAGCTTGACATCAATAACAGCCAAGACCTCAGCACTATCATATCCTTCCTGAGCAGCAATTGTGACATCAGCCTTCTGATCCTCTTCTTGCTTCCTGGATTTGTCAGGACAATTCTTCTTGAGATGTCCCACCTTCTGACATGAGAAGCATTTTCTCTTTTCCACAAATTTTCTAGGTTCAGGGCCTTTACCATTCTTCTTCTTCTTTCCTTGGAACGGTTTCTTCCCTTTCTTGAATTTGATATTCAGCCCTTCACCTTGATTTGTGTTCTTCCTTTCAGATTGCATTTGAAGCGCCTTAGTTTTCAATGCATTCTGAATATCATCAGGTGACATCTTCTCTTGCCTTCCAAATAACAAAGCATCCTTGAAATTCTCCAAGGATTTTGGTAGAGAATTCAGTAACATCAGGACTTTATCCTCATCTTCAATCTTGACTTCAAGATTTTCCAAATCATCCACTGCTTTATTGAATTCTTCAAGTTGTTCAACCAGATCACTATCCTCAGTCATTTTGAAGGAATGAAGCCTCTGCTTCATGAACAACTTATTGGTAACCGACTTCGTTTGATACACTTGTTCCAGCTTGTTCCACACATCAATGACAGTCTTCTCCTTATACACCTCCCTCAGAGGTTTGTCTCCCAAGCACAAGATGATTGTGCTATGAGCCTTGTCCAGAATCTCCTGCCTCTTTGCAGGTTCTGTTGAGGATGATGAAGGCCACTGATCCGCTGGTTTCAGAGCATTTGATAATCCATGGTGTGTGAGAAGAGCTTTCATCTTCACCTTCCACAAACCAAAATCATTTGCCCCTGTGAATTTCTCAAACTCCATCTTCGTAGAAGCCATAGCAGTTGATTTCACCAACAATCTTGTTTCCCACAGACGGCGCCAATTGTTGAGTCAACAATGATTGTTTGAAATCAATTGGAATAAAGAAATTGAAGAACACCAAGATTTACGTGGTTCGATCATAAATGATCTACGTCCACAGATGAGGCACCTCTCTCACTAATCAATGAAGGATAATACAGATTACAAGTATTTGTATGGATATCTCTCTAAGTATGTGATTTTCTGTGTTATTGTTCTCTATACATATGTGCGTATATATATAGGAATGAGAACTCGAATTAATCCTTGAGTTTGTAACCACCCAAAAGTAACTGCTACAGTTGCAACCGAAAATGAATAATGATTAGAGCCCAACTGTTTTTCACTTTTGATTCTGTTAAACTGATAGCCAGTTGCCCAATTTGGAAGTTTAAACCACTTCGTAACTGATTCTTGGTTAATTCCTGACTTGGAGTCAGTATGCTCCTTTCAGGTCTGCTGATATGATATGTCCTCAGCTGAGTCTGAGTACTCAACTGATATCATCAGTAGACCATCATCCTGATCATTCTGACCTGACTATCTGACCTGACCATCATCCTGACCATCCTGACTGATCATCCTGACCATCCTGACTGATCATCCTGACCACTCAGTAGACTCCATCAGCTGACCTCCTCAGCTGACCTCCCCAGCTGACTTCCTCAGCTGACTCCGCTGATATGCCAGATGACTTCCAGTAGACTTATCAGATGATCACAGCTGACCATATCAGATGACACCTCAGCAGACCTATCAGCTGACCTCCTCAGCTGATAGTATAATGTTCAGTTAATCAGCAGTACTTGCTCATCTGATCTTTATTTCACTTTCTTTGCACCCATAACACAAGCTAAATTAAACTACATAATTCAACCAACTAAGATGAAGTGAGGATTGAAATGCTTCGGGTGTTTTCAATTATGTGATCATTGAACCTAATTTAATCTATGTCGATCTTTTGTTTCATTGGCTTCTTAGGCTAAGTCTAAACCTCATCGAATTAACAAACTCTCGTTCAATTAACTCAATGTCCGATTAGGAGTGTTCTAAAGTCCTTAGCCTCTCTCGACGGTCTAAGTACTTAACGAAAGCAATTAATCTCTCATATCCCTCAATGAATGCACTCGCCTACACTCGCTCAACTCTCTCTTTTTGCTAAGGAGGTCTAACACACCATCTAATAGATACAATTAATTAACCCTCAATAAACCCATCATCAAAGAAGCCAATTAACCAATATTCACAAAATCATAACACAAACCTCATTAGATATAATTAAATCTAATACCTATTGTATACATGTATCGAAATCAATTCATCAAGTGATCGAACTAGGATAAATCCTCACCTAATTGATTAACTATCGTTACATCAACCTAATGTCTAATTGTAGGTGTTCTCAATTATCTATCCCCTCTCGGTGTAATAGACGTCACAACAATAGCATTTAACAATTCATTCAACCCAATTAAACACTCAATTGAACAAGCTCAACTCTCGCTTTTTGCTCACTCAATCGAAATGCATAAATGACGAAGAACAATCAATTAAAACTCAAGTAAACCACTAATTAAGAGCTCAATCACCAAACAAATTGAAATTCAAGCACAAACACAATAGATTAGTCAATTCTCACATAATATCAAACACCCTAAGCACAAAAAATTTAGCTCATGATGAATCTCATCAAACCCATAACAAAAATAAAGTAATAAATCAAGAACATAAAAAAAATAAACCTCTAAATGAAATAAATGAATAATATCACCTCACAATGGAGTTCCAACACTTAATTCTTGCAAAGAAATTAAAATCCTACTAAAATCTATCTAGAATTTACAGAAAAATGAAACTATAATCTAATGTGTGTAGTATGTGTGGGGAGAGGAGGTCCCCCACAATTCTTGGTGAACAAGTATGTTGCTGTCGTGTGTCTTGATAATCTGATCCTCCTTCGATAATATGATGTGCTTCCTTTTAATTCTCAGAGAATGGGCCTCAGTATATAAGCAATGGGCTGAAGGCCTTTTCCAATTAAACCAAATTAATTTTCTGAAATTTAATTTCGCACTGGCTCCTCACCGTATTCGCACGATCATGCGGCTGGACCGTGTGCAGATTTTCGGCTTACTTCGGCACCCCTAGCACGGTCCAGCAAAATTGGACGGTCCCTTCACAAAAATGGCATGGGTCAAGACTCAAGACAAACAAATTCACGGGCCATACCAAAATAAAGAAAACGGTTTTTACCTTGAGCGATTCTTTAATTTCTCTTTTAAGCACTTTCTTCCCTTTCTTCGAACAAGTGGACGGGGCTTGACTTCTAACTCCGGCGACGAACGGCGGTTAATAACAGAGGCTTCGCAAGCTTCAATTGTCGGCTTCAATGGTGGAGCAGGAGAATTTCCAGTGGCTTCTCTGCGATTTCGAACAGGGGACGGCGTGGTGGTTGGGCTTGAATTCCGGCAAAGAGACGGCCTTACAGCAGGGGTGCCCTGCAATTTCCGGCGGCTGTTGGACGACTGGGCATCTGGTGGCGGGTTTGAGAAACAGGGGCTGGAACAAGGCTGTGCGTTGGAGCTTGAATCTCCGGTGGAGATGGGCTGGAATTTCAGTTGGTGGCAGGTTCAATTTCCGGTGGGTTTCAGATTTCAGGCTAGAATTGCTAGTCTCTGCATTTTCTGGCGAGGAGTGAAATTGGGAGTGGCGTGTGCGATGGATTCCAGTGATGAAGTGGGTGGTTGAAGAAGTACATGGCTAGGAGGAAAGCCACGTCTCCTTCTTCTCTTTTAGGGTATGTTTGTTTTGGGACTAGCACGGATGGACGTAGGACTTTGCGATCACGTCTCTACATGAGTTTGGGATGTAACATCCGGATTTCACATCCCAAACTCAATCCACACCTAAAAATACCTATTAAACCTATTATTACTCTTTCCAACACAACACTCATAAAATACCTATTATACCTATTATTATACCTATAATATCAATCATTATCACACTTTGATTTGACATAAAGTAACATCCTACCCTACTAAAATCTCAAAACAAACACACATTTTTACTATTCATCAAGGTTTTCACATCTCAGGATTTCAAAGTCATGACTTCCCACGACCCCCTTAATCCCAAAACAAACGTACCCTTAATTTCTTGGTCAACTGATTTAATTAAAAGTTGTCTATAAAAGTATGCATCTTTCATGTTCCATAATTTTCAAAAAGGTAATTAAAGATAAATAATTGGTGTGACACCACGATATCATTGCAAATTTCAACTAATATATACTATTAGAAACTCGAGAGATGTATACTTTAGATATGTCTCTTACTTGGGTTTTTTCAATTAACACAACTCATTTACATATTTTTCTACATTGATCTCAAACTCATCTATATAATGATAGTTCTCAATCCAAGCCTACATCATTTAAATTGTATTTAAATATTTATATGTTTTCTTTTAATTCTTTGACTTCACTATACCTAGCTATTGCATTAAGGCAAGTGTAATGCATTTAGGAATAAGAAGAAAAAATATAAATTACCTAATTAGCCTCCTTTATTTCTTTAAATTTTGATATGTCAAGGATCGTTATTCCAAACCCAATAGTACATTGCTTTTCGGAGCTCAATGCACTGGTAATTGTGTGGCTTCCGTCCTGCCGCCGAAATCCCTTCGTTTCTGGTCTCTGTCTCTACTCCTCGCAGAATGCAACACCAGCGTATAAATAACAAACAAAAATCTCAAAAGAATTCTAAATTATCTAAATCAACTCTTAAAACCTCATTAACAAATAAAAATCTACTCATAGCTACGGCAACGACTCAACCATGAGATAGAGGCAAAGACTACGACCATCGATCTGTGGTCCGTATCAAAATTTTCTCTCAAGAACCACAAAATTGATTAAAGATGAACAAAATTTTACTTATAAATCCGCTAAACTATGAAGTATTCGGTCCTGTTGTGGCAACTGTGGCAGCAGAACCGCAAGATAGAGACAAAGGTTATGACCAACATACATTCAACCTAGATAAAAGTTCTCTCAAGAATTGCAAAGAGAGTGAAAGAGAATGAACTTGTGTTGAACTATGGTGGCAGTAGATGGTGGTAGGACAGAATCCGATTGCAATGGAGAATGAAAGAGTAGAAATACACAGAGAAAAGTCACGTTGTTTTGTTTTCTGAGAGAAGGAGAGAGAGCGAGAAGAGCGACGATCTTTGATTTAGAATTTTCTGCATTGAACCTTTGGCTTCATCTATTTGTTTGATTCTATGAGTGATCCATGACCTGGTGGCTTCTTCTATAAAATAAAAATAAAAATAAGTGACATGTGTCAGTAATAGACCACTTGGCAGCATTTGGAGAGAAAGTCTCCCCTTTCATAATTCTCTTTCAGTATATCGATTTTGTTCATTACTCATAAAATGCATGTATTGATGTAGTAAAATAATAAAGAACACAATAGATGTTAGAAAAATCGTCTGGCTTATTTATTTAGTTAGTGTAAACTGTTAAAATTTTGATAGTGACTTAAACTTGCGAAAACCCAGTCTCAGAAATTCTAACCGTGTAAACTACCGCTCATTGGAAAATGAAAAAAATACTCTCCACGAAACATGAAATTCAAGGTTTCTCAGCTTCAACACATATTGAAATTATAATCACAATGCACATTTTAAAATTTTAAACAAAATAGAACAATTAGTTAAATGAAATCAAGTTAAGTTCCCTATTTTTTAAATACAATTAGTTAGGGATTAATTCCAAAATCGTCCCATAATTTTTTCACTTTTTTGATTTGGTCTCATAACTATGTAATATTTTAATTTAGTCCCATAACTATTTAATGTGTCAATTTAGTCCTATAACAATTCAAATATAACCAAATTAATCCCAAATCGCAGGAAATGACATAAAACGAAACGTCGTTTTACTCACGTGCTGATCACGTGTTAGTTTATCATTCTTTAATCTTTAAATAGAATTAATATTCTTTTCAAATAATTAAAATATAAATTGTAAATTAATAATAAGGAGATGTTAATAATAGTTTAGTAGGTATCAACTTTTTTACATGTAAATACCGTTATTTCAACATAAATAAAAATTTAATCATAAATAAATAGAATTACAGATTAACTAACAAAGAACTTAATGAATTTACTTTAAATCTAATGTATAAATTTCTGGACTACTAATATAATCTTAAAGACAAAAACTTATATAGAAATTTCTACGGTAGAAATTTCCAAAAATAGATTCAATAAAAATAAAAGGCCACGCGCAGCAGGAGTACAACTAACCGCACCTAATATATGCGAGATATATTAGCGAGATCCCAGGATGAGAATTCCCCCATCCAATTCCAACATGTGAAAGCTCCCAGATCCCATGGATGAGAATTCCCCATCCATGTGAAAGCTATTTAACTTGTCACAATCTATTCCATTATTATTTTTTTATTATTGTTATTATTGTGCATTTTTGTAAAATTAAAATAATATTATGTAATAAATTAAAAAAATTGCTTTCAATTTATGTGACTCTATGGATAAATGCATGTTACTTTAAGGGAAAATATATGTTACTTTTTTGTTAAAAAAATACTTTTTATACTTATGTAACACGCATTTGCTCATATAGTAACACACATTTGCTCATATAGTAACACAAACTGAAGAGCAAATATGTGTTACTATTAGAGTAAATGTGTGTTACTATCTAAAATGTTGTTATTTTACATATATTCATTTGTTTTCATAGAATAAATAATTTTTCACATAATGCAAGAACAAAATATGTGTTACTATAAGAACAATTATTGATTATTCACAAATATTTATTTATTTTTATAAAAATAATTATTTTTTCATATAATAACATATGTATTACATGAAACATTATACCAAAATTTAAAGGAATGCTAAATAAATTAAGAAACACATATTTATTCTCATATAAATATATTTTATCCATATAGTAACACACATTTGTCCATATAGTAACACAAACTGAGAGACAAATGTGTGTTACTATTAGAGCAAATGTGTGTTACTATCTTATATAATGTTGTTATTTTACATATATTCATTTGTTTTTATAGAATAAATAATATTTCACACAATGCAAGAGCAAAATGTGTGTTACTATAAGAACAAATGTTGATTATTCATAAATATTTATTTATTTTTATAGAAATAATTATTTTTTAATATAATAACATGTGTATTACATGAAATAATATACCTAGATTTAAAATGATGATGAATAAATTAAGAAACACATATTTATTCTCATAAAAATATATTTTGTCCTTACAGTAACACACATTTGCCCATATAGTAACACAAGTTGGAAGACAAATGTGTGTTACTATTAGAGCAAATGTATGTTACTGTAAGATTAAATGTGTGTTACTGTAAAATTAAATATGTATTATATGTATAAATATTTATTTATAACATAATATTAAATGAATAATTGTTAATCAACATATTAATTTGAAAAGAAATAAAAAAAAATTGCCAACAGCTACTGTTGGCATTGGGTTAGGGGTGGGGAAAATTTAGTTAATTATATTTTATTTTTATATTAATTAATAATTGAGTTAGAATGTGTTTGTGCATGGGAGTAATGAGATCATTGGGAGAGTTGGGATGGGGATACAACAGCGTGGGATTAAGAAGAGTTAGGCGTGTGTCCGCTATTTTAATTTTTGTCTATATTTAGTAATTTCTACGGTAGAAATTTCTACACAAGTGTAGCTCAATCTTTATATATTTGTATAAGGAAACTGAGTAAAGTTTCTTGTATGTAGAAGAGAAACCTATAGCAAAACCTGAAACAAATCAATAACTAAATCAAATCAGGGAAAAAAAAAAGTATGAAAGGGACAACAAATCAAAATAGATATTAAAAAAATATAAGACCGAACTATTTAAATGAGCCGTCCACATATGTTCTTCTACCACACCTTTTCAAATAGCTCATTGTAGATTTATTCTACTAACAAATTAATCAGGGAAAAGAAGTATGAAAGGAACAACAAACCGAAATAGATATTAAAAAAAAATAAGAACCAACTATTTAAATGAGTCTTCCACATATTTTCTTCTACCACACCTTTTCAAATAGTTCACTATAGAAATATTCTATTAATAGTAATTTCCATGTATTTCTTAGGACGACGCGACGATCCACCAAATATGCGAGTGAGTTCGAGATTGTTTGACACAATCTAGTGCTAACCCATGTAGATTGAATTTTGACGCCTATATATTTTATATTGTAAGGATATTCATAAATGTACCCATCACTTTGCAAAACCCATCAAGGCCAATACTGTTGAGTTGAACATTTATTAGTCATGAGTGGAAGAAAGAAAAAAGTTCACAAAAAGACATATTAAATGAAAGAATAAACCATGAATCTCAACCTTTCCCCTGGCAAATTAAATCATTATGAAAAGTGTTTGATTGCCAAGTTATTAGGTACAGTAGTTGTAGTTAAAATGAGAAAGAGAAGTAACTTGCATGGAGATAAAGCAAGCAGAACAGAATATATAATTAGTAAGCATTGAAGAATGCATAGAAAATATGCATGAGAATTAATTTTCAATATTAATAGGTGTGAGAAGAAGTTGATCCATAAGATTTCAAAAAACCCTAACTTCGCTTATAAAAAGATGATGATAAAATTGCAGTATTAAGCGGATAAAAAGAAACAATGACAAAAACAAATGAACTCCATCACTCAACTAATGTAACTATTTGAATTTTGTCTTTCGCTTCAAGTGAAGCGTTTTATAGAAGAAAATTAATGCAATTAAAGTAGAGGGAGGGAGAGGGGTGGACATTCGCATTCTTCAGGTCCTTTAATTTATTGTGCGTTCCTTGGAAAGGAAAGGGAAGCAATATTACAATGATCATTAGCATTTCAACATATTTTCAATTACTGAACCAATTAATATATATATTTTGTGAAAAAGACAACGTGGTAAAATGAGAGAACCCTTAAATTTAACAGGTGACAGCATTTGAAGAAGGAGCTTCTCCTTTTAATACTTTAGGAAATCTACCAGGAAAATGCTGTTTAGGGAATTGGGGAAGCTGTTTGACATACCTTCGAGCAGTATCGTTTCGTAGAAACTTAAGGCTCGTCTCGTCTCGTCGGGGGATCCTAAAAGCTTCACAGAACAATATATGCATAGAAAACAGAACATCAGAAACTGCGAGTATTTTCAATGAATACATTTTAGTAAAACAACTAATACATTTTCAAATATATCTGATTATAATACCGTAGCTAACCTTTGCATTAAAAAATAAATTACTCTTCTTCAGATCACGGTGCAACACATTTTCGGAGTGCACGTATTTCAGCCCCCGTAACAGCTGATACATGAAGTACTGCACGCAGGTATATATATAGCAATACCAAGATAATTAGCTTATAGATTGGAACTTTTATGAACCTGATTTATAGATACACGTGATTAACACCTGAGAATGATCTTCCATCAACAGTTGATCGGATTTGATTATCCGATGCAAGTCTGTATCCATCAGCTTGTAAACGATGTACACATCGTTAAAAGCCTCCCATCGTGGTGGCCTCCTTCATGGAAGTAATCTGAGCAGTTATCAAATTAATTAGGTGGCAGGCGTTTGCAAATTAATAACTTAAGAAGGTTGGCTTCTTTGGTTAGCAGGGAAAGACAAATTTGTAAATTCAATTAGGGATGAAACGTAAACATGACTGCAATACAATTTGGTTTTTCATTTTAAAGACACGTGTCATGGAGAAAAAGGTACACTTGGCAGCCTATGAAGAGAGGATACCTTACTTTTATAATATAAGATTAGAGTAGTGCACATTAGTCCAATTTTAAGAATTTTGGTCAACTCTTTGTGCTCGCGTTTGACGTAGCCAGCCAGTATGACACCCTCTCATTCAAACGATGCATTTTGTACAAGGAGAAACAAACTAGGATTGCCACATAAGAAAATTGGGCACAAAGAGAAATGCACTTAAGCTTGAACTAAAAAATAAATAAATAAATTTTGATGATTAATTTGCAATATTCCAATGATTTTTAGATATTGCAATCGAGCAAATGTGTGATTTTATTTGCAATTATACCTTCCTTATTCAACACTTTATGGTGAAAATGTGACAAACAAATTGTGCACACATGTGCTAGAGCTAGACTCAAGAAAATTGAACAGAACATTGAACTGGAACACTAATTAAAATCCAAAAAAAAAAAATTTAGCGGATTAATTAATCATTAGTCATCTCCTTAATTTCTTTCTCTAATCTTTAGATTACTCTAAAACCTTCCTGCAAATGAATTTGCTAACTCTGGTGGATACGACCAACCACGGTATGATCCCAACCTGCAGAAACACAAAGTAATTAATAATATAAAAACTTGTATGAGACATGATAATTTTATCTGTTTTTGCGATACTTAAATTTCAAAAGTATCACAAATGTATGAAAAGAGTATCACGTCTCATGAACACATGCAGGAGTTCCTCATTTAATAAAACTAAGACATGCAACAAAGTTAAGCATTTCTTGACTCAATGTTGTCTATCTCAAACCATACAAGGAACACTGTCTGTAGGAAAATTGAAAGAGCAATTTAATATCCAAATTCTTTGTTTAGATAGAGAAACCAAGAATTGAGTATCATTACCACAACATGGTCTTTCAAAGTTTTTCCTGACCTCCAGGAAAGCAACTTGCCTGCAAAAATATATTAAACATTCCAGCTGAGCAACAATATTGAAATATTAGCTTAAATATGAAGCTTATCGCCACTATTAAATATAGATTTGCAGAGTCAATTAAGTTGAGAACAGAGGGAACAAAAAAAGTCGCATTTCAGATAGCAAAAGCAATACGAAATAAAAGGGGGGGGGGGGGGGGGGGAACACCACCAAAGGGCTGCACAAGTTGATCAGAAATTGTTGTCACAGGTATCTTCCAGAACCATACAATCAGCACAATATACGCAACAATCTGTGAAAGGAAAAAGCCCAATGATTCCACAGATTTTCAATAGGTGAAAATGTAATCCTCTCAAAACCATCTAAACATCGACTACTAACCTTTGATATCATTACGAGCTTTTCAGTTGAACCAAATGACATTACCTTTTTTTGCATTTCTAGATCTGCATGGTACAACAATTTAGAAATTTGCACTGGTAGAGGTGCACTACGAGCGTCTAATAAAATAATCACAGTACAAAACACAAAATCATATAAATTGTTTATAAGGTTATCGTGTAGCTTTAGAACAATCATGACGAGAGAAACAACAAAGAATAATAAATGACGTAAACATGGGAGGGCTGAGAATACCAGCAAAAAGAAGATTTAACACAATAACATTAGGGTCAAAACAGTACAGAAGGTTCCCAGAATTGGCATCGATGGAGTACACCATTCATACATAAAAACAAGGTGACCTATATACAGGATATAAATAGCAGAATGAAATATCTACGTCAACTCTTCGCAGGTTCAAGAACAATTTAAATCAGCATATAGTGTCCAAAGCTTAATTAATAGTTAGAGGACGAAACTAGCATCCGTTGATGTCAATGCTACAAGCAGAGATCTATAAGATGCAATTAGTTCAATGATGGGTTAGTCTGCCAATACCGAACCAACATATCTCCAAATCGTTTACTAGGTAGTATATTTTAAACCCATTTCGTAATCCCAAAAAGAACACAAACTTTATAGTTCAGGAGGCATTTAACAATAAAAGGAAATCCACAGGATTTAGATATCTGACATCAAGTTTTATAGAAAACCATCGCCTAAACCCAACTCAAAGCCCAAAGGACAAAATCCCTACATTTTGCAAGTTCCTTCTCCTTTGCTGCTGCCATTCTTCTTAATTTTGCAGCTTGTGCAAATGTCGAAGGCCTGAAATCAGCCAAGGAAAATGAGTATCTAAAATCACGTAGTGCTTATAATAAACATAACAGCAAATCTAGAATAAAAACACACACTGCTTCTTGTAAATACTCTATAACTGGCCGAGTCCCCTGCAATGCTACAATTAGTTTTTCCAGATTTGACAAATGTGATTTCAGCTGGCGTCGATAGCTGAGGTCTAACTCAAGTATTATACACTCAACTAATGATCTAGGGGCGTGCAATTGTGATGTTTTCCAAATTAAATATAAAATATGAAGCCTGAATGGCAAATCTATAGGGCTTTCTCATCAACCATTATAAACCACCATATGGTTGTTCTTCCACCCGAAAATTTACATTATTATTCATATCTTCGTCTAGTTTTTGTATTTCAAAGGTCACTATTGTAATGATGTGTAACTAATACTCCAGTTAACCAGTAAATTTAAATCCGAGCTCGTGCGTTGTAAAATAAGTCAGTAGGATCAAATTAAAGATTCACTTGCCAAACCATTATGTAAATCTACCCTGTGATAGAGAAAATAAAGTCACATAAATTTATACCTATATCAATATTCCTCAAACATCGCGCAAAATTAGGGCTTCTATTAATGATTTCTTTCTAAATCTGATCACAATCACACCCAAATATAGACACATGCAAAGAAAATCACTCACTGAGACAAAGAACTAGCCTCCTTCAAAAGCTGCTTAATCTGTTCTCTCAATTCTACATCCAAATTACCGTCCGGCCCTTTCTGTGAAAAAATCGACCACCTATCAAATTCACAATCTAGAGCGACGATAATTGAGCGGACAAAGAACAAATCGTAATGAATTGAACAAATAACCTTCTTTTTGTGAGATTCGAGGTATTTTGTGACAAAATGAAGAAAGAACACAATCACAAAAACCAGCAGAGCTGCAAAAGATCTCCCGCGCTCGGTTAGAGCCTCCTCCATTTATTGGTGTACTCAATAATCGGTACTCTCAGAAGACGATGAAGGATCTCAACGGCGTCGTATAAGGAGATTCCGGCGAGGCGCGATGGATTCCTCAAGCTTTTCTTGGTCGCGTTTGATCAAACATCTATGGAACTTGCATTCTTCATATTTGCAGATTCATTTTGAATTTAAGATTTGTCTTTTTTTTTTTTTTTTTGAAACGGAATTTAAGATTGTCTTAACTGGTTTATTTATTTGCATTTTACTTTTGCCACTTTATACTTTATTTTCCGAATATTTTAGTCCTTGCATTTCTTTTTAAAAAAAAAAAAGAATTAGGTCCACCCAACGGTTGGCTTCTCTGTAGGATTCAAAAATAAATTATTTTGGTAAAAATTAATTTATTCCACCAAAATTTCTAAATTTTCTTCACCACATCCTAATACTCTAGAAAAACAAATCATTTTTATTGTTTTCCTCCCTCTAATTTCATTTTAACATTTTTGTCTTTGTGTTGTATTGTACAACACTTTGCTTCATCCTAGCACTCATGTATTTAAATTTATTTTATGTGGGAGATAGTTAAATTAAAAAGATACTACATATTCTTCAGAAAGAGTTTTTACGGTATGAAGTATTTCAACGAACGAGAAATTGGGTTGTAAAGTTGATTTTGTAACAAGTGAAAAAATAAAGAAGTTTTGTCCCGCATAAGAAAAACAACATGCATCATTTGCAATTTCTGGATTATCCTTTTGCATAAGAAAATTTAGTGTTAAAATCACTGCTTATCCTTTTGATTCACTAAACTGCCGATGAACGCAGCTGTTGGTTCCTTCATAATCTCTCTCAACAACAATTTTGGAGTTCAATCTTGTTTAGATTTACACATTTGATGATTTAATACTGCTACTAAAATGGCATAAGTAAACTCTTAGGGCTCATTTGGTTCGTAAGATAAAAGTATCTATCCGTCGAAAACATGCATGTTTTCGACGGATAGATACTTTTATCTTACGAACCAAATGAGCCCTTAGCTGTTTGTCAAGAGAGAAGATCAAGGTTTCAAGAAAAAATAACAAAAGTGGGGAAGCAATGTTGAGCTACAAAATATCACTTCCAGTTAAATATCCTTTCAATATACATATTGCTGAATAGACACCCCGGTCGAATCTCCAGAAATGAACTTGGACTGCAAATATAGTCTGTATATCCGAGTATCTGAAACAGAGAGAGAGAGCAATGGAATTTGATCAAAAACTATATAAGTAACCACTCAACTTCGCAAAGCATATAAAATAAATTAAATTCAGTAGCTCGGATTTCAGAATATGATTTGAGATATATTAGTATAACTACCAATAATCTAAAAGCAGTAATAGATATGTGGCTACTGACTTTCTACGAGTATCCAATGACTGTGTATCTGCAGGCATTCTCGGGGTAGCATTGACCACACAAGTACAAGTTCAAAAGATTTACAAGGATGATGCTTAATCACGATCAACTTTTGACAGCTCTAACATGCGAGGTCTAGAAGAAACATCAGCAATTGAGGGCGGAGTGCCTCAAAAAATGAAAAAGGAAAATAGGTTTAAATTGAGTCATCTATTTTCATTTACATAGTTTTAATTGGTAGATTATAAAGTTACCCCCAAATATACCAAGACAGGAAAAAGAACATAAAAATCTCCACATCAAGAAACAAACAAGATTGTATAGCTTAGACCTTGATTTCCAGGGACTGCCAACTTGCTATTAGCTTATTCTAATATTCAGCCCCAAAACGAATATTTTAATATAAACAAGAATTTTATTAATAAAACTCACGGAGTACAGGGGATGAGGAATTCCTCAATAAAATGCAATCAAGCATCAGAAAAGATTTTAAGACAAGATTCCAACTCCAAGTTAACTCAGAAATTAAGCAGCCCTAAATAATTGTGGCTAGAAGCCCATAGGGCGACTAGAAATTTAACTGTATCATGCATTTCATCAATAGACTCTGAACTCTTATCGAACAATCTCCTATTCCATTCCAACCATATAGACAATAGAACCCCAGAGCGATTAGCCTCCACAATAGTTTACCATTATTACTACAGCAGCCTCCCACCACACTAACATTGAATAAATCTGCCATAGATTGAGGGGCAGCCCTTAATGACACCAGTTTAACCACAATAGGATTTGTACTTGGAAAAAAGTTTCTATATAAAAATTACAATAAAGCAAATGAATTAGCACTCTTGTAAACGGATTCCAGAGTCTAGGAATTAATCTTCCTAAAAAAACAGCCCAATCCTAGATTACTCCTTTATATAAAAACCACTGAACTTGACATGATAAATATCACATGCTTTCCGACATATGTTATTTAAAAAAAGATCCTGCAAAATTACTTGTTTGTCTACGTTAAACTAAATCTTCTCATCATAACTTATCAAATGAAAAAAAAAAAAAAAGGTAACAACTGCAGAAACATGCATATAAATGCGATATCAACATCGAGTGAGAATACTAGCAAATATTAATAATAGTGTTCAATGTTTAGAACATATTACCTTCTAGGAAAAACTGTCAATACCAGGCTCCATTAATGATTCTTACTCTTAGATTTGGATGGAATTTTCTGATATGCCTTACGCCTCTTATGGGATAACTTGAGTTCCGCTTTTCTCTGTCTTCTCTTGCTCTGTCTTGATGAAGTGCCCGCATCTCCATTCAATTCTGCAGGTTGGGAATTTTCAGTTCCCACAGTATTAACCACTTGCTTTGTTGCCTTATCCTTATTTTCTGTCCCCTTCCTACTTTCTTTACGAGACACAGAAGCATCCTCCTTACAAAGTTTTACACTTTGTTTTATCTGGTCTTTCTTAATTCGAGGCACATTCCACTCCTGCTCTCTATATGGGGCCAGCTTCTTCAAAGAAACATACTGATTCAAATCCTTTTCATCCATCATAAGAATCTCTTCAGGGGACAGTCCATATCTCTTCGGGTTTACTTGTCTGTATTTGAATCGTGTTTTCAAGTCTCCAATAGTATCCTCATAATCCAACTTATAATACTCTTCCATCAACTCCTCTCTAACTGCCTTTTCTACATCACCTGCTTCCGTTTCCTCTTCCGCTTACCCTCTTCTTTTGGCTCATCATCTCCATCTTCATCAACCACCCTGTCTTTCAAAAGTCTTTGTCTAGTTGACTTGAACCCTTCACCATATTTATCCACCTCATTCCAACCCTTTCGAAGTCCAAGCAATTCATCTTCCTTATCAAAATTTGGTTTCTCAATCCCATCTTCATCTTCATCGCTCCCAAACTCTGGATCTGCATCATCAGCATCGTAATAGCCATCACCGAATGCTTCCTTCATCTTCCTATCATAAGCCTCAGGATCAAATTCCTCCTCCAAATCGTCCTCGTCCAGAAAACCAGTCTCATCCTTCCCAATCCCTGCTATCTCCCTAATCTTCTCCAACTTCTCATTTATCTCTTTCTTCTTCAAATTCTTTAATCTTTTTAGCTCTTCCTTCCTTTCAATCTCAGCCTGTGCAATTCTATCTTCTTTCCTCTCCCTCTGTGACTTCCTTGCGTTATCCTTCTTTCTAACAGACCCCTCCACTCTCTGTGAATGACCCATTACCCTATCCCCAGAATTTTCCTCAAACCTAAAATTAAACTCTCTTTCATAATCCTCTTGCTTCTCTATCTCCTCCTCATCCTCCGAAAGCTCTAACTTTTCTGCAGGGATATTTTTTCCATCATCAACCCACATTCTATTCCGAAAATAATCCTTATTCTCATCCAGCTTCTCGTCCTCACCGAAATATTCCTCCAACTTGTCCCCAATCTCATCATCTTCCTCCTCTCTCTCATCTTTATTCCCATTACTCTTCAATGTCAATATATCCCCTTCCTCATCATTTTCCTCCTCATCTACGGCCTTTAGGAATTCACTCCTAAGTTCCTCTTGTTCTTGTGAATAACTCTTTACCTTGTTTCCCAAAGCATCATTGCCCTCGTTTTCCATTTCTTCATCGCTGAATTCCGGTCCCGCCTCGATTAAATGCTTGGAAACAACATCTTTCAAATACATTGGTTTCTTCTTCTCCTTTCTTTCACTCGCGTCATCATCCTCATCCTTGCCCTCGTCCTCAGAGTCGAACAATTTAGACTCTTTATCCTTCAAAACAGGGTCTTGGTTTTTCACCTTGATTAACGCATCAAAGAATTTCTTATCAATTTTCTTACTCGGTTTAATTAATTCCTCCTATTCAGAAGATGATTCTTCAGAATCCGAGTCGACTCGGCCCTGCTTCTTGAGCTCTTCATACCTCTGCAATTCCTCTCGCTTCTTGCTGTGTTCATAGCGTTTGGCAAAATCTTGGTTTATTTCAATCTTTGATATGTCGCCTGAAGAGTCCCCCTCTACGTCGAAAAGCTTCAGCTGACCCATTTCCTGAAGATTTGAGCTTCTGCAGTAATTTTGTAATTATTATTATCTCTGATAAAAATAATAGCAAAAGATTTTCAGATGACAAACACAACAGCAAGGAAACATTTCTGACGGTTCCTGAGGGCATGGGAAATCCTCGCCCCACTACAAAATGCTAACCGGATTGGGTCCGAAATTACATATTTTCACAATCAATTCCTAATTAACTGAAACCCCATCAAGTTTTCAATTACATCTCTATTACTCTAGCAACTGAAAACAAACTCAATTACCCTAGAAGCTGAAATCGTAATGAAGATTAACAAAGAAAAGAGAAAATTTACTTACATATATTCTTCAACCAAGTTAGTAACTCAATATGGGGCTAAAGGTGGTCGGAGGCGCGGCTACCGGCGGTGCTCGGAAATAGAGTGGAGTGGAGTGGAGAGGTTGAAGATTACTGCGCCGGGAGTCTGATGTAATTGAAGAATGGAATTAGGATTTTCAGCTTTCAAGGATAATAGAAATTTTATTCTCTTTTTTAAGGGGAAAATATAAGCCTTAGGCTCAGGTTAAATGCACTCACATCAGTTAACAGTACACACATTAAAATAATTTTAATTTTAATAATATATAAAAATGACATGTATACCTCCTTATTATACAATATACACAATTGATGCACCCACCGGCATAATTCTAAATTTTTTTTTCATAATTTCATATCTTAATTTAATTAAAATAATTATTATCAATTGTGGAGAGACCACAATATATTAGAAATCACCATAGAAACATGAAAAAAAAAGTCATTAAATAAATTTTGTTATTTTTTTTTCGATAAATCAGATCTTAGGAATAATTTTTTTCTTAATTTTTAAAAAATGTAAAAAAAATTACCCAAAAAAATATAATTTGCTAAAATAACAACAAAATTATGATTAATTTTTTCAGAAATATATAAAAATTTCAATACTTTTTTGTGAATTCTGATATATTTTTCGCAAAGTTAAATCTCGAAATTGAAATAGAAAGATAAAAAACAAAGAAATTTGTTTATTGTCCGTTGAAACTGTTGGTTGTGACTTGCAATCATGATGAAATTTGAGAGAAAAATAGTATACCTGGTGTTGGTGGAGATGAAAGGAGAGATAAAAAAAATTTTTAAAAAAAGAAAAGATTTCGACTAAAAATAAAAGAGAAGAAAATAAAGAGTAAGTGAGAAAAGGTGGTTGAGGGTAGAGCTGACAATTTCGGCCCGGCCTACCCGACGTATGGACTGGGCTGGAAAAATAATGGCCCGAAAAAAATCGGGCCGTTTTGGCCCGGCCCGTTTGGCCCGGCGGGCCAAATGGGCTTGGCTCGGTGGCCCGCGGGTTGGCTCATTTGGCCCGTTTAGCCCGGTGAAATAAAATTTATTTTAAAATAATATAATTAAAAATAATATAATTAAAAATAATGAATTCTAAGACTTTTGGGCTTTGGCATGTAATGTTTTCATTTGTCAATACACCTCATAATTCAACAAACCATAGTTTCCTAATTTCCAATAGGAGAACACACTACTCTCACTCTTCTCTACTTATGAACTGCTTTTATTATATTAGGACACTATGACTATGAGTAATGATCTTTATTTCTTTTTTAATTTATGTTTGAATTTGTGGTTTTAGTTCTATTTTATATTTGTGTTGTTGGTTTGTGAATTGTAAAAATATAAGTTAATAATAGTGCAAAAATGATTATAGTATAATTTTTAAAATTATTATTTTAAAAAAATGGGTCGGGCTTGCCCGTGGGCTAGATTGGGTAGGACTGGACTCAATTTTTACTGGCCTGACTGAAAAATGAGCCGGCCCGGCCCGGCCCGGCCCGTGAACATCAGTTGGCCCGGCGGGCTGATCTGGGCCGGCACATTTGCCAGCTCTAGTTGAGGGGGAGGGGGGAGGGCGTTAGGATGGGAGAGAGAAAGGAGAGAAGAGGAGAGAGAAAAAAGAAGAAAAAAAAAGAGAGAAAGGGGCCAGGTGCGCACGCTATGTAGGAAAAATAGGGGAGAAAGTTTAGGTTTTTGTATTAAGGTTAAATATGATAATTCAGTGTGGGTGTACAACTAACCAATGTAGCTGCATATAACATGGGCCTTAATAAAATTGTTATGTATCGTGGCCCAAAAGCCCGTCTGGTCCATTTGCTTAGAAAATTTTTAGTTAAGGGATTGCATGTGACAAACAAGGATGAAAATATTGGTATCGACGGAAATATCGGTACCCTGAATTTATGGATATATCGGTGAAAATATCGATATCGAATATCGATATCGGTAAAAAATAGAAAATTCACGGAAATTTCATTAAAATGATGGAAATTTAACATGAAATTTTAGACAATATTATTACTAGTCTTAATACATTAATTGAACTTAAAATCTCAATAAAATGAGAATCTTACAACAAACATATCAAGAAAACATACGTAAGACATATAAAACGATACAACAATTGTTCATAATTATTGAATATTACACAACTAATACCAAAATAATGTCCTATGAGCCTCAAATGTAAAAGAAGAAAGGTCATCTTGGTCTAAGCAATAATGGTACCAAGTCATCAAATTAGAGAAATTCTTGAAGCAAATGACCCGAGAATTGAGAATTTAAAAAAAAAAAATTCCCGAAATTTCCCGAAATTTTGACCGATAAATTACCGAAATTTCCTCGATATTTCTCGATAATCTGCACATTTTGAATTACCCTGGACCGATATCGAAATTTCGCCGAAATTTCCCGAAATTTTACCGAAATTTGACCAAAATTTTGGAAAAATAATCGCTCAAGTGAATTTCCATATCGGTACCCTCAAATTTCCGAAATTTCGCGAAATTTCAATCCTTGGTGACAAATTAATTAAACGTCAAGGTTATAAGCACCCACACTTGTTTACGGTACACACATCATATATATACTTATTAATTTTAAAAATATATGAAATATAAAAAATGCCCTCACCCTCTTCAACTCACATGCATCCACTCCTTAATTTTTTTTTTTTAGAAAAAACGTCGCCCTGCAAAATAATATCCAATTTTAAAAGAAAAGAAAAAAATTGAAAGTTACAACAAATATTAACTACTGATTCACTTTTTTATAAAAGTGTTGCACAAAAAAGTTTTAATTTTTTTTACCAATTCTTTTGACATTTTCGAAAGAAAAAATCGAAAAAAATCAAAGTAAATTTTCGACAAAATTTTCAAAATGAGATAAGAATTTCAAATTTTTTTTGAAAACTATACAAAATTTCACAAAAATAGAACCGAAAAAAAATAAAAAAAAATAATACGGAAGAGATTTAAATCTGAGTCGTGCGTTGGGGGACGAAAGGAGAAGTATACGAAGGAGAAAAAGAATAGGTCAAATCGTGAAGGAGGAGAGAGGTGAGAGAGGGAGAAAAAAGAGGAGGATCGGTGTGCAGTAAGATTTTTAGATATTAATTGCAGATGTTCCACCTAAACACAGATATGATTTTTTTTAATTATTATTTTTATCCGGAAGTTTATGAAAATGTGCAAACTTTTTCATTATTTCCAAAATTTTCGTATTAATTCAAAAAATATAACCAAATTTTTTATTTGAATTTTCTTCCAAAATTTTGGTACATCTTTGAAAAAAGTCAAAATTTTTACTGTGTTTAAAAAATATATAATTGAAAATAGATTTTTTTTTAATAAAACTCCGTATAATGAATTTTCTTAGAACTTGTTCCTTGTATTTTTTTTACACCACGTGTATTGTGAAACACGTTTGGCATGTTAGGCCTTTTTTTTCTTTTCCTGTGGTAATTTTTTAAAACGATCATAACGAAGGTGATGATGATACTTTTCAGGACCAAAAATTGCATTTTTTTTCTTCTTTTTTTTTTGTTTTAGATTTTATCTTTTCTTTGTTTTGGATTCTTTCGAGTTAAGGAGGTGGGTGCGTCAGTATTGTAGCTTGAGAGATGAGGATATATTTGTCTTTTTTTGTATATTATTAAAATTAATACTATTTTAAAGTGTGTACTACAAATATATGTAGGTGAATTTAACCTGACCCTTAATTAAATTGGAAATCACGTCAATAAAATTTGTAAAGTAGTTTCTCTGCAAATATATAATTAGTAACTGTGCCTACAAACTAGAAAAAATAAATTCATCTTTTCTCGATTACCAAGGTTATATTAATCCTGTCCAAATTTTATTTTTTATGTTATTATTTGCTCTTAATTTATATCTACTGTGGAAGCAATAATTCATTAATATGGGCCCAAACTTATAAATTATTAGATGGGGCTTAAACTTAATATTGTAAAGTTTGGGACATGAGCACGAGCAAGACACATGTTGACGAGAACGAGAAAGACACATGTCGACGAGCACGAGCAAGGTACATGTCGACAAGCATAAGTAAAGGACATGTTCACGAGCACGAGCATACTCTAAGTTAACACATTGAGAATATTGCAGCAATTATGCCAAATGTGTAGCATAATTAGCGCCGATCAGAGGCCACACATGGAAGTTGACATTTATTATGGAGGACTTTCCATAATAATTTTTGTAACGGTTTAGTTGACTATCACGTAGTAAATGATGCACGTGCCTTATTTAGAATTATCTATAAATATGGCTTTAAGACCATCATTGTAAGGATTTGAACCTTTATACAATCAATAGACTTTACTTAAGTTCAAGCTCTTGTAATATAAAAACTGGGCAAATCTCGGTATTCTTTACTTATTTCTGCAAGATTAATCGAGTATTTTCATATTTTTGTTATCCTGATCAAAGCCACATACAAAAATAATCAGGTAATAACAATTGGCGCTTCTATGCTAGAAGGAGGGTTATCTCCAAATCTTCATCGCAGATGAACTTCAAATCTTCAAGTTTGAAACCCAGATTTTGAAGTTTATCTTCAAATCTTCAAACGACTTTCGAAGGAAATCATAGCAAGAATATGACGAAATCAAAGACTGCTACCACTTCTCTTAACTTTTTGCTCAATACTTGTACTGGATACTCCATGGCACCTCCAGAGGGGAATCCAACTACCGGAAATGCTTTCACCCCAAACCATGCCCCAGTGGCTAAGCGTGCTAAGTCCACGTCCACGCATCGGATAAGGGAATTGATGTCTATTCCAATGCAAAACTTCGAATCCCCCAAATAGGTGGACTAATACGTTCGGCAGCTACACAAAAAGTGAAAGAAATGAGAGCAGCAAGGAGCTCATCCTCTGCTCCCAGAAAAAGTTATAATTTCTGCCAACACAAGGTGAGAAAAACGAATGAGCATCAGGGAAAAAGTCAAGTCCAAGCAACAGAATCCCACTCACAGTGATTTTTCAACCTACTCGGTTCCGATCTTTCTAAGAGATCTTCTTCATGGCCTGCCCATCGGGAAATACCAAATGTGTCTTCCCTCCCTGAGTCACTGACGAGATCATCCAACTACACTCTAATGCAAATCTCTTATTCAAGTGGAACAGAGCCTAGTAACTTAGTCAGAAAGCAAATGAGCTTTGCACAGAGCGCGTTGCTAAGACGCGACCAACCCCGAATCTCGGTCCACGATCGATTGGGCCCAGGGGGTTTCCCACACTACGCTATCGGAGAACCTGCCGTTGAAATTGTAAGACCTACGGCAGTTCAAGATAACCAACAATCCCTTCTCCATGCCTTACAAAAAAGGCTAGCTGAGGTGGAGGGTAAGGTTGAATCAAGGGGTGAACCCTCAAAACTATTAAGCTCGGACAATGAGCCATTGGCCATCGAGCTGGAAAAGGCCCCAGTGCGGTCCAAAATAATTCCCTTTCAAGCTCCCCTCTACAAGGGAAAAACTGATTCGGAAACTCACTTCTCCAAATACAGAATTTACATGACAGGCCGAGGTGCAACAGATGCAATGAAGTGCTGCCAATTCCCTCTGACTTTGGGTGAATTAGCCCACAAATGGTATGTGAATCTTGCTCCTTGTTCCATCCATAGCTTCTCTGAGCCAGGGGAGAAGTTTGTATCATACTTTGCGGTGAAAATCAATAAGCCAGAAAGTCGTTATCGTTTGATGATGGTTAGACAATAGAAAGATGAAAGGGATGAGCAATACATCGATAGGATTAATGAGATCATCCTCTGTGAAGAGCCCGTCAGTGATGAACTAACACTTCATTCACTTCTTGGAGGATTTAGGGGAGATTCCCCCATGTTCCGCAGTCTTACCAAAGACCTCCCAACAACATATGCGGAATGCAGAAGACAAGCAGGCGAGCTCATCAATCGCCAGAAATGGTTGGCGCAAAGGTTGGAAGAAGTGAAAGAAGAGGAAAAACAACTAAAATCTACTTCTTTCAAAAGTCCAAAACCTCGGGAACTTTCAAAAGGTTTGATGCATGTGAAGAAGTAAGCATAGTGGACAAATTGAATCAAACTCCAGCTTACATCTTTAATGCCATCAAAGATAAGAACATGCTTGAGCACCCTCGCCCATTGCGAGATGTACCACGTCGGCCAAATGATAAATGATTCTACGCCTATCACGATAGTCCTGGCCATAATACGAGCAAGTGTTGTGATCTCCTCAGGCAGCTGTGGAAGGTGTTTGAGGAAGGAAAATTGAATGAGTTTGTTAAATGACCAGTGCCGAGACGAGACGATGTTGGTCAAGGCCTGAAAATAGAGAGAAAAAATCAACCTCTACCCCAGCAAGTTGGGGTGGCAAACCTAGAGGATGAAAATGATGAGTCTTCAGGCAAAAAATCTCCTATTCGAGCTGGAGGGAATGTGCATATGCTCCAATCTGGTGGAGCTTTGGGAGGACTTACCCCGGTGATCAACACTTCAAACAGAAAGAGAAAGGCTGAGATGAGAGCACTCAACGAGGCAAATCTCGTTACACCTCCTGAACTAAACATCTCCAGGAGTTGCGTGATCTCATTTTCCAACGAAGATAGGGAAGGACTGTTGTACCCAAAAAATGACGCTCTGGTCATTTCATCCAAGATTCTTGGAATAAATGTGAGCCGTATCCTCGTTGATAATGGATATTTCTACAACATCATTTTCAAATCAGCACTCGACCAAATGGGTAATCTCGCGAGCTACATCAAGCCATAAAACACCATACTCAAAGGGTTCAGAGATACTGCAGGCACAACCTATGGAAGAATCAAGCTCGTTGTTGACCTCGTTTGTTGTAAAAATGACAAAGTAAGGATTACTAGGCCTATAGAATTTGTAATAGTTGATTTGCCAAATGTCTATAATGGCTTCTTAGGTCGTCCTTTTCTTGAGTCATTCGAGGCCGTAGCATTCTCCTACTTTTATTGTATTAAGTTTCCCACCATTGAAGGTGTGGTTGACACCATTAAAGATGACTAAATAATGGCAAAAAAGTGTGTGAACTACCCCTACGAGTCTTTAGATTATGCTTTTTCTTTTCAAAATTTAAGTGTTAGAAATATTGACGAGCATAAACAAATTATAACCGTCGAGATGGACATAGAGTTTGATGAACTTGATAATCAAGTCCCCGTGGACATCGATTAAGATTCAATTCAACACATAGTCCACGAAGACTCTTGCTCAAATAAAGATTGCTCAAGTGATGATTTGGAACCAAGAATCGGATTTGAGCCAGCAACTCTCGACCTTGATCCCCAACATGAAATAAAAGATCCAAGGAAGCTAAAAAGAGCAACTCCAGTAGAAGAACTCAAACATATTCTTGTTGATCCAACACAACCGGATCTCGAGGTATCGATTGGATCTCGAATCCCAGTGGATATGAAAGAGGAAGTAATTGAGTTCCTCAAGAGTAATATTGATGTTTTACTTGGTCTCATCAAGATATGGTTGGGATTGATTCCAAACATGCATGTCATCACCTCAAAATTGATCCGTCTAGAAAGTCAATCTCGCAAAAGCGTCGAAAAGTTTGGCCCTGAGAAATATGCTGCTCTAGCTGAGGAAGTGAAGAAATTGCTCTACAATAAATTGATCGAGCAAGTTAGAGACGAACCTTAATGGGTAGCCAACGCTGTTCTGGTAAAGAAGTCCAATGGGTCATGGAGATTATGCATTGATTTCACGGATTTAAATGATGTGTGTCCAAAGGATCATTTTCCCATGCCCCACATTGACCACCTCATGGAAAGTACTGCTGAGCATGAAATGATGTCTTTTATGGACGCCTTAGTAGGTTATCATCAAATTCCAATGGCCGAGGAGGACGTGAGGCATACCTCTTTCCTCACTGAAAAAGATATGTACAGTTGGAAAAAGGATGCCTTTTGGCCTTAAGAACGCAGGTGTGACATATCAAAGGTTAGTAAATAAAATGTTTGCTGATCAAACCGGCAAAACAATGAAAGTTTATATCGACGACATAGTCGTCAAGAGCCAGAGGAGAGAGGATCATCTCCGCGACCTCACCGAAGTATTTTCGATCTTGAGAAGTTATAACATGAAACTCAATCAGAAAAAATGCCATTTTGGGGTAGAGTCAGGAAAGTTCCTTGGGCATATTGTCAGCCAAAGAGAAATTGAAGCAAATCCTGAGAAGATAAAGGCTATACTCAACCTCGGAGAACCCACCAACACCAAGCAAGTTCAAAAGTTGAAAAGGTGCTTGGCACCCCTTAACAGGTTCATCTCAAGGTTGGGGGATAAGAGCAGACCATTCTTCAACACAATCAAGAAGAACAAATTTTCATGGAACATGGAGAGTCAGTTGGCGTTCATAAGGTTGAAAGAGTACCTCGCCAACCTGCAAATTCTCTCCAAACCTGTTCCAGGTGAAAAATTGTATCTATATCTAGCAGGATCAGAGTCGACTCTCAGTGCAGTTTTAGTTCGGGCTGAGGGACAACAACACCCGCCTATTTATTTTGTGAGTCAAGTACTTCATGACGCTGAGCTACGTTATACTCCGCTAGAAAAATTGGCTTATGCACTAGTAATGAGTGTGAGGAAATTGAGACCATATTTTTTTGACCATCAAGTGGAAGTTCTCACTACTCTTCCACTCAGACAAGTGTTGCACAGACCATATACCAATGGGAGATTGCTCAAATGGTCTTTGGAGATAGCCTAATACGGGGTCACGTATGCACCACGTACCGCGATCAAAGGTCAAGCCTTGGCGGATTTTTTTGTGGAACTAACGTTTCCAATTAACCCTACGAATTGAATCACCCTCCGTGGAAGCTGTATGTGGATGGCTCTTCTACGAGTACAAGTTCAGGGGCAGGAATATTGTTAATTGGTCTGGATGGCCAAACCTTTACCAATGCAGTGTGTTTCAACTTTCAAACAACTATTAACGAGGCGGAATACGAAGCATTGATTGGAGGTCTTGAGCTCGCAATAGCTGTAGGAGTCAGAAGATTACATATTTTTATGGACTCTCTTCTGGTTGTAAACCAGATGAAAGGTGAATACGAAGCCAGAGGTGAACAAATGGTGAAGTATCAAGATTTAGTGATTGAGATGTACGAGAAGTTCGAGCAAGTCTTTATCGAACAAATACCTCACGAGCAAAACTCTCAGGCAGATGCTCTATCTAAGCTTGCAACTTCAGAAGGATCAGCAGACTTCTCAAATATTCAACTAACAAGGTTAGCAAATCCTTCAATTAATAGACATATGGTGGCGACTGTGGAGGAGCTTGAGGATAATTGGATGACATCCATCATCACTTATCTCCAAACAGGAGCACTTCTAGAAGATCGAACAAAAGCTCGACAGCTGGAAATACGGGCAGCAAGATATATTCTTTTAGTAGATCAACTCTACAAGAGAAGTTTTTCTTTGCCACTTCTAAGGTGCATCACCTCTGAACAAGGGAGGAGAGTCTTATCTGAGATCCACGACGGTGTATGTGGAAACCATGCAAGAGGGCGATCCCTCTTTTACAAAACGATGAGACAAGGGTATTTCTGGCCCACCTTGAGGAAAGACGCCATATCTTATGCGAAGGGTTGCTACCAATGCCAAATTCATGGACCGAATATCAAACTCGCCCCAGAGCAGCTTACTTCTATGTATAGTCCATGACCTTTGTTCTGTTATTTCCCAACACATAAAATTGAACAACCGCAAGTGTACGGTGTCAATCGTAGGATGGTAAATACGAGTCGATACCACGAGGAAGGGTTAGTGTAAAAATGTTATAAAATAGTTTTGTTCTTTCTAGAAAAGATCAATTAATGAAGGTGTTTTGAACTTAATCTATTTCCAATTATCAACTAAAATGTCACTAGCAATAATTAAAGAAAATAGAAACCAATAAAATGATCAATCAAGTGTAATGCAATCTTAACTCACAAAAATAAACAACTAACAATTAATTAGAGAAAATAGGTCCTAAGACATATGCAATATCTAAATATCCATCTATGGTCAATAAATCATTCAAGTGGTTGTGTTCATTTTCATAGGGTTGATCACTAAAGTATAATTAATCAATTTTTCAATCCAATTAATTCAAAAAGAAAATGTAATATAAGCATGTATTTCTACCTAGCAAATACTACACAATCCATAATAGCACAAAAGACCATTATATTCCCTCCTAATGATTTATCATTTTCTCAAACTAATAACCAATTAGGTAGCACGCTTAGGTTCCATTAATGAAATAAATTTCTCAATCTTATCTCACTAACATAAATAAACACACTATCATGGCCAATAATAACATGCTTGCAATTAATATTAAGCATACTAATAAAAATATCCCACAAACACCACTTAAACAAAATATTAAACCATAAACTTCAATCCAAATATTTACATAGACCTAGAACTAAAAGTGTTCTAGCCAATAATCATAATCTCAATTCTTACAAAATTTAAATAACTAAACTAAAAATAAAAGAAAGGGAAAAAAAAGCTTAGACTCTTGTAGTTGATGGAAAATCAAATTCCAAGTCCAAAGCCTCTTTCCATGCTCCAAAATGATAGGAAATGAAGAAGAGAGGGTGAAAACACCTTCTAGTGTGTACAAGTGTGTGTTTCTCTCGGCTGCTACAGTATTGTCTGTGTTCTAAAATCAAAATTTGGGTATTTATACCTTGGAATTATGGCACAAAAACCAAGAAGCGTGTCTTTCCAGGTGGCTTGGTCGCGGCAAGGGTGTCTTCTGATGAAGGGAGTCCTGTCGACCGAGGCCTTAGTCGCGGTCGATGCGCGACTTCCTTGTTTTTGTCATATCTTGAGCTCTAGGGCTCCGATCGTTTTTCTTCCGTTGTGACCCTCTCTTCAAGCTCTTGAACATGGAATATTAATTTCTCCATTTTGCTCAACTCCAGAATTTCGGACTTTTCTCGTTCTTGCTCGTTTCTTCCTCATTTTGCTCGTTTTCACCTACAATCACAACTTTCTAGCCAAAAAGGGTTAAATACACAATGTATCGCATTATAGGGTCAAATATGAACATAAGCACATCAAAAGCATATAAAAATTGATGCAAAACATGCAATTATGACCCTAATCAGCTTTTAAGGGGTGTAATGAGGCTCTTTGGTAAAAGGTGGGATAAGTATGGATTAGTGACTCAAATAGGATCAAAATTCTTGAGTTGATGCACTCTATTCAAATTACATTTTCACTCATTTCATATCTCATGTAAGCTTTTGCAAGCCTCTTCACCTTTTTTTTTTCTAACACAATTGTGTTCAATTTTCAATCCTCATTTTTTTTCTTCTTCTTTTCTTTTCTTTTCACACAATCAATCTCTTTTTTTTTTTCTTCTTTTGCAAGCTTTTTTTTTTTTTTCTAAAATCAAAATACACCCACATTCCACATTTATGCAATCAATTTCACTTCCTTTCCACAATTACAACTTTCTTTCTCTTTTCCTTCAATTAACTCAAGAATTTGATCCAAATTAGGACAAAGGCTAAGAGAGAAAGTGGTTTAATTTCATTCAAGCTCACAAAGAATAAGGCTTAAAGGCTCAAAAGTGGCTACTAAGGAATTCATGTAAAGGGAAGAGGGTATAATTTGGCTAAGTAGCTTGCAAACAAGAAAAATTGACTCAAATCATTTTTCAAAACTCATGCACATTTAGTAATCTCAACAAGAACCTAAACAAGTTCTAGGAATTATGACACGAATGACTTCACACTCAAGCAAGAAAAATACATTAGACTTAAAAAATGAAAGTCTATCGATAAAGGCTCAAAGCTCATGAGCTTTCAAATTTGTCACAAATCAAGTATTTCTCAATGATCAAGTTCAATATCCTTCACAAAAATACACCCTAATTCTAATCATGCAATCAAATATCTCATCAACTCATCAAATTTTCCAATCAACATTCAAGAGCAAAATATCCTCAAGGTCAACTCAACCAAATGTTCAACCACATTCACATCACAATGCAAAATAATAGCACCACGGGTGCGTGCGCCGATGCAAAATGTGATAGCCAATAGAATGAAGCACCACCACAAGCCAACAATAGCAAACACCATCAACATTCTAAAAAAAACAGATAACCCCCCCAAACTTAGAATGTTGCCATAGGCGACAATTCTAAGTTTGGAGTTACCGTTCTCCTTGCACATCCAAGCATCTTCATCAATATTAGCACTCCACACTCTTTCTTGATCATTCCAATTCTTCTCTTTTGCGTCCCAAAAATTGCTTTGAGCTCCAAAAATCTTCTACCAACACCTTACAAAAGAACTAAGCAATCAACAAAACTAACTAAAAAGCAATAAAAGAAAGCAAGTAAAATCTTGGGTTGCCTCCCAAGTAGCGCTATTTTTAACGTCCTATGCCGGACGAACCTCCCTTTTCTTCTAGGCTTCATCCAAGTAGAGTGATTCAATCATTCGGAGTTGCTCATTTTCGAAATAATGTTTCACCCTTTGACCATTCACCAAAAAAGTGTTTCTATCTTTTCCCATAAGCTCCACATTTCCCATAGGAGTGACATTCTTGATCTCAAAAGGCCCCGACCACTTAGTCTTCAATTTTTCTGGAAATAGTCTTAGCCTTGAGTTAAACAACAACACTAGTTCTCCAACCTTGAACTCTCTTTTCTCAATCATCTTATTATGATACCTCTTTGCCCTCTCCTTATACAATTTAGAGTTCTTATAGGCTTCACTTCTAAACTCATCGAGTTCATTAAGCTTCATTTTTCTCTATTCTCCGGAATCCTTTAGATCAAGATTCAACTCTTTGATGGCCCAATAAGCTTGATGTTCCACCTCCACGGGTAAATGGCAAGATTTTCCATACACAAGTTGATATGGTGAAGTCCCCAAGGGTGTCTTGTAAGTGGTGCGATAAGCCCAAAGTGTATCATCAACATGTTTGCCCAATCCTTTCTACGAACTCCAACCACTTTCTCCAAAATTTGCTTCACCTCTCGATTTGCAAGCTCGGTTTGACCATTGGCTTGAGGATGATAAGGTGTAGTAACCCTATGCTTGACTCCATATTTGACCAAGAGTTGATCCAACCATCGATTGCAAAAATGGGAGCCACCATCACTCACTAAAGCTCTAAGAGTGTCAAAACTTGAGAAGATGTTCCTTCGAAGGAACTTCAAGACCACCTTTGCATCATTTGTGGAAGTGGGAATGGCCTCGATCCACCTTGAAACATACTCAATAACTAAGAGAATGTATGTGAACCCTTGAGAATTTGGAAAGGGTCCCATGAAGTCAATTCCCCATACATCGAATAGTTCCACTTCAATCACATTCTTCAAGGGCCTCTCATGCTTCTTAGAAATATTCCCCATTCTTTGACACTTGTCACACCTCTTCAAAAAGAATTGGCAATATCAAAAGATAGAAGGCCAATAAAAACCACTTTGAAGTACCTTGAAAGTCGTTCGACTTGCTCCAAAATGCCCTCCATATGGAGATGAATGACACTCCTCCATCACCTTTTCCCATTCCTCTTCCGACAAGCATCTTCTAATGGACATATCCGAACATTTTCGAAAGAGATATGGATCCTCCCACATATAGAATCTAACATCATGATAGAACTTCTTCTTTTGGTGTGAGGTGAGCTTTGGTGGAGGTGTCCCGGTGGCCAAATAATTCACAAAATCGGCATACCAAGGGCAATTGTCTCCTACAAAAAGGAGTTGCTCATCAGGGAAACTTTCTTTAATTGGCACTTGCACATCCTCTTCTCCAATATTCTCAAGTCTTGAAAGGTGGTCGGCTACCACATTCTCGCATCCCTTCCTATCTCGAATCTCCACATCAAATTCTTGCAATAAGAGAACCTAACGAATGAGCCTAGGCTTAGCTTCCTTCTTGTCAAACAAATACTTGATGGCCGCATGATCGGTGAAGACAATAGTCTTGGCCCCTATCAAGTATGCTCGGAATTTGTCAAAGCTATATACCACGACCAAAATTTCTTTTTTGGTTGTGGTGTAGTTCCTTTGTGTAACATTCAAGGTCTTGCTTGCATAGTAGATGACTCGAAAAAGCTTCTCTCTCTTTTGACCCAATGCTACTCCCATGGCATAATCGCTTGCATCGCACATTAACTCAAATGGTTGACTCCAATCGGGCTTCACTAACACGGGTGCCTTTATCAATTCTTCCTTCAAGATCTTAAATGCCTTCACACACTCTTCACTAAAAATGAACTCGGCATCCTTCTCCAACAATGCACACATGAGTTTGGCTACCTTTGAGAAGTTCTTGATAAATCTTCTATAAAATCCGGCATGGCCCAAAAAGCTTCTCAATGCTTTCTCATTTGATGGAGGAGGAAGACTTTCAATGGCCACGATCTTAGCTCTATCAACTTCAAGTCCCTTGGATGAAATTTTGTGTCCAAGCAATATCCCTTCCTTTACCATGAAGTGGCATTTCTCCCAATTGAGCACCAAGTTGGTGTCAATGCATCTCTGCAAAACACAAGAAAGATTATGCAAACAATGATCAAAGGAAGATCCAAATACAAAAAAGTCATCCATGAAAACTTCCATAATATTCTCAATCATGCCATGAAAAATAGCCATCATACACCTTTGGAAGGTGGCGGGTGCATTACATAACCCAAATGGTATTCGTCGAAATGCGAAAATACCATAAGGAGTTATGAATGTAGTCTTCTCTTGGTCTACGGGATCAATCAAAATTTGATTGTATCCCGAGTACCCATCTAAAAATAATAGTACTCAAATCCCACCAACGTATCAAGCATTTGATCAATAAAAGGAAGAGGGAAATGATCCTTTCTAGTGGCAAAATTTAACATGCGATAATCAATGCAAACTCTCAATCCCACAATAGTCCTAGTAGCTAGAACCTCTAAGCTATCGGTGGTCACAATAGTCATACC
>JAPKLY010000037.1:773349-836694 GCA_026898435.1 Prunella vulgaris
TTAAGAAGCTTACCTAAGTGTTGATGGATTGAAATCTCTTCTCCTCTTCTTCCTTGGAAACTCACGGTTAGTATGTATATATGGATGTAATTTTATCCGCTGTTTTTTCAGGAGAACAAATCCCTTTGTGATATGGATGTAATTTTATCCACTATTTTTTCAGGAGAACAAATCCCTTACAGTCCTGATAAGTTTTCTATAGATGGTGGCAACATTCGGAAAATTTTGCTAGTTGTAAGCAACAAGATAAGCATGAGTTCTTTATTTCAAAGCTTGATATGATCCATTAGAAATTGAGGAAATATAATCATGCAAATCAAGATGGGGGTTGTCAATGTATTGCTTATCGAGAATATGCAAGTCTGTTGTTCATCTTCAACATATATAGAACACTCTGTATGAATTTGAGACAACTTTTGGGAATTATGCAACTGAAGATGGAAAAGTTCTTCTCTCTCCATTTTATTCTTTAAACCCTCTCGTCCTTGCATGCTCCAAGAAAGATTTTAAGACATTGGATTTGGATTGCGATGGATAACAAAGAATTATTATACACTTTAGATTGCTGACGGCAAATTGATAGCTAATAACCGAGAACAACTTGCCCCCTTCTCGTCCAACATCTCTCAGACTTACGACAAAAGTAAGGCATTCTTCATAAACCGATGACATGTAACCGATGGCCATCCCGGTTCAGTCTCGTGATGATAGAGTGGATTGACATAAGAAGTGTCGGCTTTAGACTAAAGCACATATTCTAAGACAGCCTCTTTTTCATCGATCTCTGCTACAGGTAAATGCATTTTAGTAAGTTCTTTTGTTGTGCATCTTTATCGTTTGGTGCCTCGTGTCCCGAGATCCTTTATAAAAGTAACCATGACTCGCTTGGACTCTGATAAGTTTGAAAGTATCGTGACTCAGAATGAGCTTAATTCTTGGCGTGGAAGATAGGACACGCCCAATAATATTCACTACTACATATCCTATTTGAGTGAAAGGACGGGACAAACCCCTATAGGAATGATAGTAGTGACATATGATATGATAGAAGTACGTCTCCACTTTTCTCTTTATCCGACTGTCACGTACGTGTTACAATATTGGAAAATTACCCCGATACAGATGCCTAACTCCTGGTTTTACCTTATGAGCATTCTGATCATCTTTGGGGAAATTTTGATTGTATCGACCAAAACATCTGAAATAGACAATTTTTTACATCTGATGTGATTGGACTTGATGAACTTGAGATTGTTATCTGAGAAATCCATGAGGATACCACCTTGCTAGCTACTCAGATGTTAGCTCTTTAGACCGCAAACCTGGCAACTCAAGCTCCAACAGATATGTACCTTCGACGCATAGCCCTCAAAGTGAAGAAAAATGTTGGGACAAATGTTGCACAAGTGCAAATGGAAAGAGGAAAAGAGAATGACGAGTTGCAAGGTAAAATTTATACTGTTGTGCAAGGATTTTCCTATGCATCGCTTAGACTCTTAAACAACTACTCAATAAGGATTAGATCAGTAATGAGGTCCAATTGAGGATATTGTGCTCTGTGGTCAATGCTTGATCTACTTTGCTTTTGCAAATGCAATTTGAGTCGCTTTTCGTGCTCATCAAGTATGGACTCTTTATGCCCCCACTCATATTGTGATCAATTAATATCATCAAAATAATTTGATCACGTGATATGAGCTCGGAGATGAATGTGTTTGAAACAGTGGACGTCCAAATTGTCGATTAGACCATCTTGTCCTTGTACAATATTTGGACTTTGCAGTTATGCTCTCATAAACTTGTGCTAGGGAGATAATTAGCTCGCCTAGACATAAAATTTTGCCAACTTTGATTGCAAGATAATTAGCTCGCCTTTGAGTTGATTTTGCCCGTATTGAGAGATGATTAGCTCATCAAGGGACTTTGTTTTTAGCTTGTGTTAGGGAGATAATTAGTTCGCCTAGACATAAAATTTTGTCAACTTTGATTGCAAGATAATTAGCTCGCCTTTGAGTTGATTTTGCCCGTATTGAGAGATGATTAGCTCGTCAAGGGACTTTGTTTTTATAGGATTATTCTCGTCAGTTATATTTGTCGAGCTAAATCCACCGCGCCTCACACTAAACTCAATTTGCAAGATAATTAGCTCGCCTTTAGTTTAGATCGGATGACTTTGGCTCCAAACATAGTCATGCTTGCTAACTTCATATAAAGTAAGCGCGAGAATACTTGAAACTCGCTAACTTCAAATGACACTTGCGCGAGGTGCTTGGAGCTCGCTAACTTCCACTGAAGCTTGTGCGAGGTATTTGGATCTCGATAACTTCCACTGAAGCTTGCGCGAGGTGTTGTTCACAATAATTTTGTAAAGACAAGAGTTATTTTATTCATATATAACAATATATGTACATGCCCCCCAAGACTTTACAAAATGGTCTTACATCTTATTAAGAATGAAATCCTCTACTCTGATCTTGAAGTTGAAGTACTTCTTCTTGCTATCCGATTAAAGCTTATGCACATGCTCCCAGCTCCAATTGAAGGTTCCACTCCAAAAGAAATAACATCTTCATCCTCCAAGTTGGCAACTTCAGTTTCTTGGTGATGTGGAAGTCAGTTTCCTCGTCCTCTTTTCAAAGGACCTTGATTAGTATTGTCTTGCCTTGGTGCCGACCGCTTGACAAATTCGTTCAACCTCCCTTCTTCAAACAATTTCCATAGTTGTCCAAGGAGATCACGACACCTGCTTGTATTATGACCAGGGCTATCGTGATAGGCACAAAATCGTTTGTCATCGAGCTGACTTGTCACATTCCATAGTGGGCGAGGAGGTTCAAGCATATCCCTGTCTTTAATGGCGTTGAAGATGTACGCTGGAGTTTGATTGAATTTTGTAATAATATTTACTTCTTCTCCAGCGTTGAATCTTTTGAAGGTGCCTGGGGTCTTTGATGCTCGATCTCCATTTTTCTTTTTGAATGGAGATGATTTCTCTTGTTTCTCATCCACCTTTACCTCCCCCAATCTCTGGGTCAATAACTTTTTACGAATAATGAGTTCACCTACTCGTCTCCTACATTCCACATATGTAGTGGGAAGGTCTTTGGTAAGACTGCGGAACATGGGGGAATCTCCCCTAAATCCTCCAAGTAGAGAATGAAGCGCAAGCTCGTCGCTCACAGGCTCACCACCGAGGATGATCTCATCAATTCTATCGATATACTGCTCGTCTCCCTTATCTTTCTGTTGTCGGACTCTCATCAATCGATGGCGACTTTTTTGCTTGTTGATTTTTGCAGCGAAGTATGATACAAACTTCTCCCCAAGCTCGGAGAAACTATGGATGGAATGAGGAGGAAGATTTACGTACCATTTATGGGCTAGTTCGCCTAGAGTGATAGGGAATTGACGGCATTTTGTTGCATCCGTCGCACCTCGACCAGTCATATAAATCCTATACTTAGAGAGATGAGTCTCCGGATCTGTCCTTCCCTCATAGAGAGGAGCTTAGAGAGGACTTATCTTCGATCGGACCGGAGCATCTTCCAGCTCGATGGTCAAAGGCTCATTTTCCGAGCTTAATCGCTTATGAAGATCTCCTTTTGATTTCACCTTGCCCTCTACCTCGGCTAACCTTTTTTTGTAAATCCTGCAAAAGGGATTGTTGGCTATCTTGCATAGCCACTGTTGGTCTTATCACCTCAACAACTGGTTCACCAAATTAATAATGAGAAAAATCCCTTGGGCCCAACCGATCATTGGCTGATATTTGGGGTTGGTCGCGTCTAAGTAAACCACTCCGCGCAAAGCTCATTTGTTGACTGGCCGAATTTCCAGGTTCAACACTTCTTGAATACGAGATTTGCATTGGAGTGTATTTAGAGGACCTTGTCAATGATTCTGGAATGGAAGAATCTTGTGGTATTTCTCGGTTGGCATGCCATGATGAGGATCTCCTAGAGAGATCTGAACCAAGTCGGTTGAAAATCGAACGAGATTCGGATTCCACTACCTTCATCTGGCTTTTCCCTTGGTACTCATCCACTCTTCTCATTTTGTTTTGATGAAAAATGTACTTTTTATTCGGAGTAAAGGATGGACTCCGTGCTGCTCTCATTTCCTTGGCTTTTTGCCGAAGTTCCCAGACAAATGTATCCACTTGCTCGGGAGAATCAAAGTCTTGCATAGATATAGGAATCAATTCCCTTATCTGATGCCCGGTTGTGGTCTGAGCACGCTCAGCCACGAGGGCTTGGTCCAAGGTATGTGCGTTTCTACCAGACTGATTCCCTTTTGATTGAGACGTGGAATATCCAGCAGAAGTATTGTGGAGAGTATCACGGGGAGTATTAGCAGCCTTTGATTTTGTCATTTTAATGATGAGTTGGAGAAGATATTCGAAACAACAACTTTGAAGATCGCCTTCGAAAATATCTAAGAGACTTGAGGATTTGAAGATGAACTTCAAAATCCGAGTCAAAATCCTTAAGATTTGGAGATGTACGTATTCGATTCTGCCCTCCTTCTAGCGCCAATTGTTATTACCTGATTAAATCCTTATGTGGCTGGGATCAGGATAACAAATAAGTATGTAAATACTTGAATAATCGTGCTGAAAAAGTAAATAACACAGAGATTTTCCTAGGTCTTATCTTGCAAGAGCTAGGACTTAAGTGTAGTCTTTGTATTAGACAAATTCGTGGATCTTTACAATGATGGCCCTTAGGCCATATTTATAGACGATCCTAATTAAGTTACGTGCGCCTATTACGCTCTGCTCGTCAACTAGTCCGTTACAAAATTATTATAGGAAGTCTTCCCATCATAAATGGTAGTTTTCCTTGTGTGGGAATTAAATGATATTAATTATGCCCTAAATTGTGCATAATTGCTATAATTCCTCTGTAAGAGTTGACCATGAGTTTGCTCGTGCCCGCACGTGCTCAGCTTGCTCGTGCACGTAGGTGCTCGACTTGCTCGTGCCCGTGAATCTTGATCTTTCCCGTGCTTGTATACATGGACTTTGTTTGTGCTTGCACTCTAAGTTCTCTTATATTGGGTTTGAGCCTCGTCCAATTATTTATGGGCTTGGGCCCATTGTAATGATTGTACCACAACAATAATAAAATATTAATATTATACTATAATTATTACCATGCAACATATTACTCTACCATATGACACATCCCAATCTCTATTTTTAATTTAATTATATTATATTCTATTTTTTCTACATTATATCTCTACTACATGTCAAATTAAAGATTTGTGTATTTATGCAAAAGAAAACACATCGAAGGTGTAATACCTTATTCAACTCAATTGTCGCAATTCTTCTATTATTCAAAATTATCATTTTTTAATTTTTAATTCATATTCATATTCCATATATAAAATAAAATTTACAAATAAAATATGAATTTTATTTTTTAAAAATTATTTAATAATTTTGATGTGTAATTTAATATTTTAATTATTAATTTTATTTTTAAATTTTAGTATTTTGTTAGTTTAAAAAAATTGAAATATATATAATTAATTAAATAATTGTGAGGCATTTGCATAGTATCTTACATAAATCATATATTAATAAAATAAATATAAATTTATAATATATTTTATTTCATATTATAATATTACCAATATCCAACTAATCAATTATAATTTAGTTTATTAAATAATCTTGCATTTAAAATCTATTCTATTCAATCTCACACAGAATCTCTAGTTTTATTAATTTAATTTTTAATGCAAGTTGGGCAAAAGTTTCAGAAGCTCAAAAATGAAATTAGGCCCAGAAAAAAGTGAAGCTTATAATTGAAGTCGGGCTTAGAAAAGCCCAATGCGTTCCAATTAATTGGAGGATGTCTATAAGTAGTTTGGCCCAAAGGCGCAAACCCTAATCATAAATCCACCACTATAAAAGCTACGCCGCTCTTGCATATCAATTCAGATCTCCTCTCAAATTATTTCTGCCATGAGCAAGTTTCATCTTAGCTTCACAGTTTGTCACTGTTTTTATTTTTGCTGTTAATATTTTTTTTTTTTTATGATCTGGCGGTGAAGATATAAACATTTCTCGATGCTGAGATAAGGACCTTCTTTTTATATGTGCTGACGCCTTTTTTATGCGTGTCTGAGCCGCCTATTTGATGGTTTGATTCTTCTTATATTGATTTTGTTTTGGTGATTTGCAGTGATTATATTTATAATTCCTCGTACTGAGTGCTGAAAAGCGTGACAGACTCTATTATACACCCATAGAATCTGAGCAAATCCTTAAACGATTTTTTATTTTTTTTCTCTTCAAAGATTTTACCCAGTTTTCGTTTTTCACAAGGCAATTTGCTAATTTTTATGTTTTTTTTTATTTTCAATTTTGTTTTTGCAATATTGGGAGTCATTCGAAGATTGGAGTTATGAAAATTAGATGGATTACAATTTGGATTATAAATATAGTTTCAAGAAAGTATTTTTTCTTTATAAAACTTTTTTTTGTACCATCATTATTTGTAAATATAACGATTTTTTTTAATAATATGATTATATCTCCGTTTACGACGCCTTAACACTATATAGGAGTCTTCTCCGTTTAGTTTGTGTATTATTTTGTATATTTCTCCTTTTTGAAATTTACTAAGAATTTTAAATTAACAAATTGAGGAGAATTAAAAGTTCATGCACTAAATAATCTTGTTTTTGCTATTTTATCATAATACAGCTGAATTTGTTTTGCATTGCAAAAAGTGTAGTTTAATGTGTTAACAATTTAAGTTTAGTTGTGAATTGTATGCTTTATATTTAGAATGCACTTTCTCCCTGTTTTTAAGTTATATATATAGGGTTTATTTGGTTGGCCTTAATAGATCAGATTAATGATTTAATATGTCCAGTTAGTGTATTTGGTTGGAAAAAACAAAGCCTTAGAAAAGCACATAGCGTGAAATGATACTAACGGGCTTGCTTGATAGCCCATCTGATAAGAAGGGTTTGATTATGTATCTGGCCAATAATAATTACTGTACATATTAATTCTAACCTTTTCTATAATGGGCTTTTTAATTTGGGAGAATAACCAAATAGACCCATAAGTTATATATATAGAGTAGGTCTCCCGTGAGATATAGCAATATATGCCAAAAAAAAGAAAAATTTTGAAAATTTATGGGTCAATAGGGTCAAAGTAACAAAATTTGTGAATTTTGAAAGGATTGGGTTGGATTTGGGCAATTTTCAAATTTTAGGATTTTAGCTTTTAGTTGATGATACTGTATGAGTAAAATTATTCTACTATAAGGTCAAATGTGTACTATTATAACAACAAATGTTTTTTTACATACATTTATTTGTTTTTGTAGAAAACAAAGATCAATATGTGGATTATAACATGAAAAAATATTTGTTTTTTATAAATATTTATTGATTTTTATAGAATTATTACTCTCTCCTTCCCAAAAATTATTGCATATTTTTTATTTTGGTCTGTCCCTAAAAAAGTTTGCATATTTAAAAGTGGAAACTATTTATTAAACTCTACTCTCACAATACACATATAATATTCATAAAAATGTACCTTTTATATCTTTTTTTTAAACCCCGTGCCCAAAATATACCGTAATATCTTCTGGGATGGAGGGAGTATTTTTTAAGATGTAGTAGCATACATTTTGTCTTACCGTAGCACAAATATGTTCATGTGGTATATATTCTGGAATTTAGTTAAAATTAATTTTTTAAGATGTAGTAACACAAATTTTGTCTTACAGTAGTATACATTTTGTCTTACAGTAGCACATATATGTTCATGTGGTATGCATTTTGGGAGTGACGAGATAGTATCACATATAAGGTATTATTACATTAGCAACATACTATCAACATAAAATTAATTATAAAATGAAAAATAAATTAAGAAATACATATTTGTTTTCTTGTAAAAATACATATTATTCTTATAGTTACTTTAAAAGTAAAAAAAAAAACTTTTTAAGATGTAGTAGCACACATTTTGTCTTACAGTATCACAAATATGTTCATGTGATATACATTCTGGAAGTGACGAGAATTTTTCTTAAAAATTTTATTGGTTCCGCGAATTTTTATTTGAGCATATTGCACGGGTCGGGTTTTGTGCAATATTACATACGAGTTTTTGTGATATATATAATGAGACACACGGTGTAAAAAAATATCATATTAAAATTTACGTATTTTTATTCAGGTTGGGTTGGATTTGTTTTTTTTTTAAAAGATTTGTAATTAAGATTTCAGATTTTTTTGCTCTAAGATACGTTACAATTTATTTAAATGCATGTTAATAATAGTCAAAATGTGTGTTACATGTAGATTAAATGTTGTTTTTTTACATATATTCATTTGTTTTTGGAAAAGTAACATTTTTATACAATCTAATAATATATATTTGTTATTATAAAAAAAATATTATTTTTTCATAAATATTTATGAGAAAATAATATATTCTGTAAGTCCTGTAGAAATTTGCACCTTACGGGATGACATATTTTTTAAGAAAAATGTGTTTTATATATAAAGCAGTGGCATACGGGTAAATATGTGTATAGATTTGTGAGTGTGCACGTAAATCAATATTTCTTTTGGTAGTGTGCAAATTTGTGTGGGACGTCCAAATAAGAAAAATGTGCAAATTTTTGTGGGTCAGATAGATAATTTTCTTTTTGTAACACATTTTAATTTTGTGTTATATGAAAAATTATTTATTATATAAAAATAAATAAATAAATATATATAAAGAATAATATTTCATATGATTGTAACACACGTTTGCTCAAATAGTAACATATATTTGCTCTCCAATTTGTGTTATAATATGGGCACATACGTGTTATAATATGTCCTTCATTAAACGCGCGAAAAGATGAGATTACCCTCAATTTGGTGAAAATTCGCAAAGCCGCTAGGACGTACCCTTATGGGCGCTTGGACACGATTCAAGTAGGAGGGCCGAGCTGCGGCGATTAGGCTGTACAGAGATGTTTTGCTCGATCACTACAAGGTCATTGCTCGACCGTCTTAAGGCCGGCGCTCGGTCTTAGTTCAAATGCCGACGTCCGATTTTTAACTTTTCCATATTCGATCCCACGACTCGTCTAGGCTTCCTAGGGTCTTCTATTAAGTATAAGAAACATCTCCATGGGCTCGGATTCCATCATCTCCTTTCTAATAGTCGGGAATTCCTCGTTTTTGCTCGTTTTCACCTACAAAGCACACTAGTTTACCAACAAAGGGTCAATAGCACAATTCATATCATATTAGGGTCAAATATAAATATAAACTCATCAAAACCATATAGAAATGGATGCTAAAAGATGCAATTATGACCTTAATAAATGACCAACTTTGTGTGGGACGTCCAAATAAGGAAATTGTGCAAATTCTTGTGGGACAGATAGAGTATTTTCTTTTTGTAACACATTTTAATCTTGTGTTATATGAAAAATTATTTATCATATAAAAATAAATAAATAAATATATATATATATAAAGAATAATATTTCATAAAATTGTAAAACACATTTGCTCTAATTTACTACAAATGTTTGCTCTAATAGTAACACATATTTGCTCTCCAATTTGTGTTATAATATGGGCAAATACGTGTTACTGTAAGAGAGAATGTACTTTTATAAGAATAAGTATGTGTGTTTTAATTTAATCACCATTCTTTTAAATCTAGGTATATTGATTTATATATTAATACACTTTTTTACTATTTTATATGTGTTATTATATAAAAAATAATTATTTCTATACAAATAAATAAATATTTATGAAAAACCAATATGTTTTCTTATAGTAACACATATGATTTTTCGCTTATATTATGTTAAAAACTATTTATTTTATAAAAACAAATGAATATATGCAAAATAACAACTTTTTATAAGATTGTAACAAACGTTTACTATAATAATAACATATATTTGCTCCCCAATTTGTGTTACTATATGGGCAAGTGTGTGTTACAATATGGACAAATACGTGTTACTGTAAAAGAAATATACTTTTATAAGAATAAGTGTGTGTTTTTTTAATTTAACTAGTATATATTTTTTTAATTAAACTAATTATATTCCATGTTTTTATTATAAATTATAATTAAAAAGTTCTTTTTAATTAATTTTAAAATTAGTAAATATATAATTTTCATAATTATGCATATACTTAAATTATTTATATTTAATTTTTAAATGGATAATAATAAAATAAAGATAATAACATAAATATATAAATTGAAAAACTTATTATTTGTAATTTATGTTGTCCTCATTTTGGAAATTTATTCAAAATTTATATTTAAAAAAAAAGAAAACTATAATTATAATATAAATATAGTCTCATAATTTTAATTGTAAGAAAATTACGTTAATTAATAATTGAATAATTAAATTTAAATATACTTTAATAAATATAATAATATACTTTGAAGGTAGAATAAATTTGTTAATTAAATTTAATTGGCTCAATACTTTGAAAGGTCATTAAATCAAATTATGATATGGATCATTAATATTAAAGGTTTATTAATTATACATTAAAATTATGTATAAATGATTTTTTTAAAGTACAGTATTATCAAATGAAAGTCTAAAATTCAAATTTAAAATTTGAAGTTATCTATAAAACAAATTTAAATTTTGAACTTATCTCATGGTTAACTTTTCATAAAACACTTAGTGATAAATTTTTTATTTAGTAAAATATACTTACTATTTTATATCATCATAACTTTCATTCAACAAACTAATAAAATTAACAAAATTATAATTAAATAATATAAAAAAAGTGTATTTGCCATGTTACAAAAAATGTAATAAATATTTATTAAAAAATACACTTTTATAAAAATTATTAAAACACACCTTATTTGTTCAAGATCACACTTATGCTTTTTTTAAGTGTGTGATCCCTGTTAATGAAATAATCGACGTGCGTGCTTAAGGAAGTAATTAATCAAGTCCTGATTTACGTGTCCAAGAGAATTGATCAAACACGAAGAAAGAACCAGATCGAAGAATGCTCTGACGAGTCAACAGTTATTAAGCTGGTGACGAGTCAGCAGCTTATAGAGAAGCAGATAGCTGTTGAGCAACTTCTAGTGAAGCAGGCTGCTGATCAGCAGCTTATGATGAAGCAGACTGGTGACGATCCAACAGCTTGTATTTTCTATATAATGTAATCGAATTCATTCAAATAAGAGATGAAATTTTTACCCTAACGAAGTTCTGCTCGAACGACGAGCCTATATAAACGACCTACCTGCTTACTTATGAAACCTCGCATGTTAATCTATTTCAGCATATTGTTGGAGTAATCGTTGTTATTATAGCCGCATAATCACGTTTACGAAAATTACATCAACAATTTGGCGCTAGAAGAAGGGCCGAACCTTCGATTTAAAAAAAATTATTTGAAGAATCTGTGGTGTTCATTGAAGTACAAATGGTTGAAGGCCTTGTTCGTTGAAGAACATCTGTTAAAGATTTCGCAGATCATCTATACAATTCTTTTGACAAAAGAGGTTGTCGTCTTTGTCAATCCACCGGAATCCGCTACCTACTTCGTCGGAAAAGCCCATGCCACCACTCTGCAACAGCCACCGTCGTGGGCTACATCGCCATCGCACGTCGCCGCCTCCATGCGTCGCCAACAACAAATTGAAGCAGCACCGCTTTCGCCAGGAGCCGCGCGATATGCGTCGTGGCTGGAATACTGCACCACAGAGCCAAGAAACTATCTCATCTCTTCAATGGGAAAATGATCTACGCCCTTCCCATGGAGAATCAAACCGCGCAGTAGCCAGCCACAGGTCTCGCCGATGACGACCATCAATAAATCCACATGTAGCGGTGCCGCCTTTGAATTTCGCCGCCCCACTGCCCGGAATTCATACAGTTATATTTGTTAGAATGGTTCATCCGGGATGACCGACCTCCGTTGCAGCAGGAGGTGGAGCGATGTGGATTAGCCGCCCTTTTTTACCATGCGCCGCTGAAATAAAAATACATAAATAAATGAAGCAGCTGTTCACCTACTATGATTACAAGAGGCTGTTCGCCGGTTGCTCGCTGCTCATCGACAAAGGGAGCTATTCGCTGGAAAATTATAGGTGCTGTTCGCCGTAACGGCTGCTCGCCAGAGAAGGCTGTTCGCTCAGTTCGATGCTCGGCCATTACCTGTTCGCCACAACAGGCTGCTCGCCATAAAGAGCTGGTCTTCGGCACAGCTGTTCGCCTACTGCGTTGAACGCCCGCAGAGCTGCTCGTCTACGGTGTTGCATACTCCACAATGGGCTGCTCACCGCGAGAGCTGCTCGCCCAAAAGACCTGCTCGTTGGGAAGAAGTGTTCGTGCAAAGTGTGAGGATGTTCGCCGTATATCGAATTCTCACCGCAAAGAAGCTATTTGGCAATTTCAGTTTGTTGTTAATTATAAAAGCTAAGCTGAGTTTGAATACTGAGTATTAAATCCTGATCCTGAGAAAAGGTCCTGAACCTGAGAGAAAATGAGTCTGAGTAAGGGCGAAGGCGATACTGAGTTTGAGTGCTCTGATCCTGACACTCATCCTGAGCGTTCAGACCAGTGATGGCACTTGTCCTGAAGACTCAGTAACCTGAAGGCATAATCCTGAGATTGTCATCCTGACAGGCATATCCTGAGCTGAAAATGACCAATCTCCTGAATCACTCAAGCTGAAGGTTTTGAGCTGACTTTAAGGCGGTTATTTTGACAGCTGGCGGAGCAATCTTATTGGATGCCGGAACAGTTATTTCAGGCGGTTGTAACCATACAAGCTCGTTGATTGGTTATGGATTTAGAAGGCAGTTAGGATCTGGGCATCTATATATACGTATTCATACCTGGAGAATAATAATCACTCATTACTTAGAGAGAGAGAGAGTTGACATTAAAATCTTAGAAAGAGAAAGCTTTGTAATCTGTAAGCATTAATCCATCTATTAGTGAAGTGAGGAAACCCCATCTGTGGACGTAGATCAATTTGATCGAACCACGTAAATCTTCTGTTATTTGATTTTCTTATATTCTGCATTTTGTGTTCGTCGAAGTTCTTCAAGGTTTGATATCTGGGAGTCTTATTGAGGTTGAATATTTCGATTAATTCCCAACAATTGGCGCCGTCTGTGGGAAAGGAAGGATCGACTGGATTAATCATCATCAACCATGGCAGTTACAAAATTAGATTTTGAGAAATTCACCGGAGCAAATGATTTTGGTTTGTGGAAGATCAAGATGAAGGCTCTTTTGACTCATCATGGGTTATCAAATGCCCTGAAGCCTGAAGATCAATGGCCTCCTTCTTCATTAGAAAATCCAGGCAAGAAAAAATAAATATTGGAAAAGGCACATAGCACAATCATTTTGTGCTTGGGGGATAAACCTTTGAGGGAGGTGTGCAAGGAGAAGACAGCCATTGATGTTTGGAGTAAGCTGGAAAAGGTGTATCAGACCAAGTCTGTCACCAACAAGTTGTTTATGAAGTAGAAACTGATTTCCTTCAGGATTTATGAAGAGAAGGAGTTGATTGAACAACTTGAGGAGTTTAACAAGGCTGCTGATGATCTTGAGAACCTGGGAGTTAAAATTGATGATGGTGATAAGGCTTTGATGCTCCTGAATTCTTTGCCTAAATCCTTTGAGAATTTCAAGGATACTTTACTATTTGGGAGGCAGGATCAATTGTCCTTTGATGATATTCTGAGTGCGCTGAAAACAAAGTCTCTTCAGCTACAAGCTGATAAGAAAAGTTCAGTTCAGGCTGTAGGTTTGAATGTTAGGTTCAAGAAGGGCAAGAAAGGTTTTCAGAACAAGAAGAAGAAGAACACAAAGGGGTTCAAAATCAGGTGATTTTGTTGAGAGGAGGAAATGTTTTGCTTGCCACAAAACTGGTCATCTCAAGAAGAATTGTCCTGACAGAAATAGGAATCAGGGAGAAGAACAAAAGGCTGATATAACTGTTGCTGCTGAAGAAGGGTATGATAGTGCTGAGGTGTTGACAGTTACTAACCTGAAGCTGAATGATGAATGGGTACTTGACTCAGGATGTTCATTCCACATGTTCCCGGATGAATCATTGTTCAGGGAGTTGAGGAGGTTTGATGGAGGCTCAGTTGTGTTGGGCAACAATCAGATATGCAAAGTGAAGGGGAGTGGTTCTGTCAGGTTGAAGCTGCATGATGGAGTAGATCGAATACTCTTAAATGTGAGGCTGGTGCCAGAACTGAAGAGAAATCTGATTTCCCTGGGTTCACTGAATCAACTGGGTTATGAACTCAACACTGAGGATGGTTACATCCTGATAACCAAAGACAATAAAGTATACATGAAAGGCAAGAAAATCAATGGATTGTATATCCTGATTGGAAGCACTACTACTGGGTCAGCAACCAATGTTATGGACAACACTGAGGCTATGATATAGCATAAAACATTAGGCCATATTGGAGAAAGGGGACTCCAAGAACTGACAAAGCAGAAGGTATTTGGAGATGGAAAGGCACTGAAAATGGAATTCTGTGATCATTGTGTCCTGGGGAAATCCAGGAAAATTCCATTTCCAAAGGGTAAGAAAACTACTGATGCACCTCTGGATTATGTTCATTATGATATCTGGGGACCAGCTAAGGTGGAGACTCGTGGAGGTGGAAGATACTTCATGACAGTCATTGATGACTTCAGGAGGAAAGTATGGGTGTTCATACTGAAGCAGAAGAGTGAGGCCTTAGCAAAGTTCAGAGATTGGGTCAGTGAACAAGAAAATAAGAGAGGAAGATCCATTAAACATCTCAGGACAGATAATGGATTGGAGTATGTATCAGAGGAGTTCAATAATTTCTGCAAAGAAAGGGGGATAACTAGACACAGGACAGTTCCTGCAAATCCTCAGCAGAATGGCCTTGCTGAGAGAATGAACAGGACAATCCTGGAAAAGGTCCGGAGCATGCTATCAGATGCAAAGCTACCAAAGATATTTTGGGGTGAGGCATTCAGTACAGCTTGTTATCTCATTAACAAGTCACCATCCTCAACAATTGAGTTCAGGACACCTGATGAGGTGTGGTACGGAAGGATCTCAGATTACAACAACCTGAAGGTATTTGGTTGCTCAGGTTTTGCCCACATCAGGCACGACAAGCTGGAACCTAGAGCGCTGAGATGTATTTTTATTGGTTATCCTAAGGGAGTAAAAAGATACAAATTATGGTGTCTGGAACTTGGTCATAAAAGGTGTATCGTCAGTAGAGAGGTGACTTTCAATGAGAAAGTCATGGGATACAATCAGCCCATAAGCATTCAGGACTCAGATGGAATTCTTTCAGAAGAAGGCATTCAGGTTGTGGTGGAGACTCCTGACAAGAACTCAGGACAAGCAGGCACTGAGTCAGATGAAAATTCAGGAAGACATCAGGAGGAATCTGAGGAAAGTGATACTGACCATTCAATTTCAGATACTGAAGGCCAAGATCTCAGAAATTATAATCTAGCAAGAGACAGACACATGAGAAGCATACACCCTCCGACTAGATTCGGTCAGGTTGATATGGTATCCTATGCCCTGATAACTGCTGAAGAAATGGAGCATCAGGAACCACAAAGCTATGCTGAAGCTGTGTCAGGCAAAGACAAGGAGAGATGGATATTGGCTATTGTTGGGAAACCTCTTATGTTTTGATGACATTAAAACCAGCTGACCTTGGGAAGTCAGCTGGTGTCAGATCAGATCAGCTGAGGATGGTCAGCTGAGGTGAAAGTCATCAGTTGAGGACAGGTCAGCTGATATCAGGTCAGCTGATCAGCTGAGGATAAATCAGTTGAGGTCAGACCAGCTGAGGTGCAGAAATCAGAAGAGGCCTTATCAGCAGAGGAGCACCCAGATCAGCTGAGATACGTTCAGGATAGCTATGACTCAACATACCAGCTGAGCCCTGAACATATCAGACGAGGACCAGCAGCAGCAGCTGAGGTCGTCTGAAGCTGTTGCATAGAAGATCTATTTACAGAAAGTCAATCATGTCAAGAGAACAAGATCGCAGTAACGACTAGAAGATTTCCAGAATCATAGGCAATCAAATGAAGTCAATCAGATTGAAGATCAAGCCAAAGATGGAAAGATATCAATCACTCTGATTGATTGATTACATATTTATAGGGATTTCAAATCCTAGTCAACTCTAACGGCTAGTTTTTGTTACCTATAAATATGAGTACAAGAGAGAAAAATCATAACGATCCTACGCGCGATTACACTAGCAGATAGGCTACAATATTTTTCCTCTGTACAACAACCACTTTCACACATTTAATATTCCTTTGTAAGACTTTGTAGAAGTCGATCAGTTAGTTGCAAGGCTGTTTGCACTAACAAGTTGTAAGAGAGATTTCTCTCGAAGGTTGTAAGGGAGTTAGTGAGTAAGAGAGTCCCTCAACTCCGAGTTGGATTAAGGAGAGTGGATGTAGGACAGTTGGTCCGAACCACTATAAATCCTGTGTGTTTTTCTTGCTTTATTTAATTGCTCAAACTTGCTGCACTAAAGATTAAAAAGGTTTTTCTAATTAAAAAGAATTTAACTAAAAATGTTTCCGCACACTAAGATCACGGCGCACTCAACTGATTGTAAAGTCAGCTGTTTTCAAAACAAGAATACTCAAAGTCTTCTTTAGGGACCAACAGCTATGACTGAGGAACTTCAGTCATTAGAGAAGAACAACACTTGGACATTAGTGAACAAAGTTCAGGGACAGAAGGTAGTCAGTTCCAAGTGGATCTTCAAAAAGAAATCTAAAATGGGGTCAGGAGGAAAAGAGAAACTGAGATACAAGGCAAGACTGGTGGCCAGAGGATTCACTCAGAGAGAGGGGATAGATTTCAATGAGGTATTCTCACCTGTTGTGAAACATTGCTCAATACGAATTTTATTGTCAAAGGTTGTTCAGGAGGATCTGGAGCTTCAGCAGTTAGATGTCAAGACAACCTTCTTACATGGAGATCTTGAAGAGACTATACACATGCAACAACCTGAAGGTTTTATCTTACCAGGAAATCAGGACAAAGTGTGTTTACTGAAGAAGTCGTTGTATGGACTGAAACAAAGTCCGAGGCAATGGTACAAGAAATTTGATAGTTTCATGATCTCCATAGGCTTTACTAGGTGCAGGTATGATAGTTGTGTCTATCTTGAGAAACAAGGAAACGAAGTACTTACATATCTACTGCTCTATGTGGATGACATGTTGGTTGCAAACAAGAGTCCTGAAAGAATTCAAAAGTTAAAGGAAAAACTCAGTAACACTTTTGACATGAAGGATTTGGGCAGTGCGAAGAGGATACTAGGCATGGAAATTATCAGAGATAAGAGCAGAGAAAGGTTGTTCTTAACTCAGAAGGATTACATCCTGAAGATACTCAGGAGATTTAACATGCATGAATCTAGAACTGTATCTACTCCCCTTGGTCAACAATTCAAACTGACATCAGATCAGTGTCCGAAGTCAGGAGAAGATGAGGCACAAATGAGTAAAATTCCTTACTCAAATGGAATTGATAGCATAATGTATGCTATGGTGTGCAGCAGGCCAGATTTAGCACATTCAGTCAGTATGGTCAGTAGGTTTATGGCAAATCCGGGAAAGACACACTAGGAAGCCTTTAAGTGGGTTATGAGATACTTAAAAGGTACTGAGAATCTGGGGTTACTCTTTGAGAAGACTAAGGACGTAGCACAACCTCTTCAGGGATATGTGGACTCAGATTATGCTGGAAGCATTGATACGAGGAAATCCTTAACAGGATATGTGTTCACATTATATGGTACAACAATCAGTTGGAGAGCAGTACTCCAATCAGTAGTGGCACTCTCAACTATTGAGACTGAATATATTGCAATGACTGAAGCAGTTAAGGAAGCAATGTGGCTCAAGGGTATGATTAAAGAATTTGGAACAAGGCAAAAGGAAGTTGCAGTTCAGTGTGACAATCAAAGCCCAATACATTTGGTTAAGCATCAGGTCTTTCATGAAAGATCCAAACATATTGATGTGAGGCTTCATTTTGTGAGAGATGTGGTAGAAAAGAAAGTGATTTCAGTGCAGAAGGTTTCTACTGAGGACAATGCTGCGGATATGCTTACTAAGGTCTTACCTATTTCCAAGTTCAGATACTGTTTGGAGCTGATCAAACTGCGGTCATAGGATGTACAATGAATTAGGTCCTGAGGTGGAGTGTGGAATGGGGAAAACTCACTTACTTTAAGGGGGAGACTTGTTAATTGTAAAAGCTAAGCTGAGTTTGAATACTGAGTATTAAATCCTGATCCTGAGAAAAGGTCCTGAACTTGAGAGAAAATGAGTCTGAGTAAGGGCGAAGGCGATACTGAGTCTGAGTGCTCTGATCCTGACACTCATCCTGAGCGTTTAGATCAGTGAAGACACTTGTCCTGAAGACTCAATAACCTGAAGGCATAATCCTGAGATTGTCATCCTGAGTCAGGCATCCTGACAGGCATATCCTGAGCTGAAAATGACCAATCTCCTGAATCACTCAAGCTGAAGGTTTTGAGCTGACTTTAAGGCGGTTATTTTGACAGCTGGCGGAGCAATCCTATTGGATGTCGGAACAGTTATTTCAGGCGGTTGTAACCATACAAGCTCGTTGATTGGTTATGGATTTAGAAGGCAGTTAGGATCTGAGCATCTATATATACGTATTCATACCTGGAGAATAATAATCACTCATTACTTAGAGAAAGAGTTGACATTAAAATCTTAGAAAGAGAAAGCTTTGTAATCTGTAAGCATTATTCCATCTATTAGTGAAGTGAGGAAACCCCATCCGTGGACGTAGATAAATTTGATCGAACCACGTAAATCTTCTGTTATTTGATTTTCTTATATTCTGCATTTTGTGTTCGTCGAAGTTCTTCGAGGTCTGATATCTGGGAGTCTTATTGAAGTCGAATATTCCGTTTAATTCCCAACAGTTCGTCAATACTTGTTCGCCGCGCAATTGCTGCTTGCTCGCCATTATTTAATTGGTTGCTTTCATAAAGAATATGTTTGCTTGTAAGCGTTACTCGCTTGGAGACCTGCTCGCCTAAAGATAAAAGTCAGTTGTTCACTGCTCGCTTAAAGATAAAAGTCAGTTGTTCACGGAAGATGAATTGATCACCCTACTTGGTATTTAATCCAGTTGTTATTTTCACGGCCAAGTGACTACATCCAAAGTGCCTGGTTGCTAGTTGATATCGATTATTTACTAGGCGAGAGTGTTACTCATCCATTACTGTTCATCGACATGAATTAATATTTGCACACTGGATGTTCGTGACTGCGAAGTACTCGCACATCTTGCTGCTTGGCAGAAAAGGCATTTGCTGGTCGCGTCCAGTGAGTTGTTCGCGGCATAACATGATTCTAATCGATAAATATATGCTCGTTAATTTGGAGGGAGAAAGAACCCACCCACGAATATGACAATTGAAGAAGATAGAGGCATTATGTTTGTGGAAAGTGGGTTTGTTGGCTGGAAAGACTTAATTGTTGGCACACAAATGTTGACCAAGTCCAACTACTTATATGCCCATCAATTGGAGAAGAAAGAAAACGTTGCTGAAGGAGTATGTGCAGGGAACTTCAATTTGGGCCAATCTACATGTTTGGGCCCAATTTGAATTAAATCAAATAAGCTTGGCCCAAATTAAATAATTTATTCTTGTAAAAAAAAAAATTACATTTCATTGCAAGATCAAAACTCAAGGAATAAAAATTACTTTTTCAAGTAATTAAATTTTATGCGGAAATAATTATTTTTAAACAATTAAATCCAGGAGGAAAAATTGCTTCTTAAAGCAATTAAATTCTAGAGGAATAAATTATTTCTTAAAACAATTAAAATCCCAACGGAAACAATTACTTCTTAAAATAATTAAATTTCCAGAGGAAGAAGTGCTTCCTAAAGCAATTAAATTCAAGAAGTGAAGCTCTGTCAATGAAGATCTATCACAATCCAAGAAGTGCAAAAATTTGGCGGCCTTGAAGATTAATTCCAGTTTTTTCATGCCGAAGAATATATTTATTTGCAAAGAAATTGCTGATATATTTCCAGAAGAATTACTAATCATCCTTGAAGACCTTCGCTCACAACTGGAAGAATTTAAAAACAAAAAATTAGCGGACCTGCGAAGAATTACACTAGCTGTTCGCCACCTGCTCACCTGTTCAGCTGGTCGTCACCTGCTCAGTTGCTCGCCCGCTCACCTGCTCGTCTGCTCGCTCACTCACCAGAAAGCAGCTGACATTACGTAAAATATCTTGTGAAGTATCTCAACCTCATGCAATATCCCATGGGAGGAATAATAATCATCAAACTTGGGTACACCGGAGCAATCAACGACGATTCATAATGCTACAACAAACATGCAACAGTTGGAGAACACTGGTGTTCCAGCTATCTAAAATATTACAGCAACAACAACAGAGAGCGGCATGTCCATCTGAAATACGACTTGAACCAGTCCATGAACGAACTGTTCAACATCAACCAGAAAATGAAGCTGATAGCGAGCAAAGGAAGAAACAGATCAAGGGAAAGCAACCGTCAGTTCGTGCACGACTACATTGACCAGAAATAGAAATGTTAAGCCCTGAAGGTGCTAAAAAAGCCACCAAGATTTCTACGAAGTCACACCCAAGCGACAGAGTGTCCTGCTCCGCTCACTTTAAGCGAGAGGAACGGCCTCCACGTCCCAATAGAGAAACTTCAGACGGAATCTTGCTGTCTATGAAGAAGACAATTGAAGACCTTCAGGCCAAGGTGTCATTACGCCCGGAGGACGATTCAACCCTATAAATCCTATTATCACCATTGTCATCATGGATTCTTTCGGCACAGATCCAGCTGAAGATCCAGTACCCGGTAGAAAACCTGTATAAAGGAAGTTCTGATCCGAAGCATCGTGCTTCACTCAAAAGCATCGACTGACGAACCTTATTCAAGAAGAAGTGCCCAGAGCTCTAGATCAAAAGCTCTGGCCCATATTTCTCAAGCAGATGGAGATGAGCAATTGAAATGGAAGAACACTGAGGAATCAATACACAACTCATCATGGAGTGACATTATAGAACGATGACCCATCCAAGACAGATCAAGGCAATTGATGGTGAAGAAGCTAGATCCTCACAAAACAAATTGGTTGCAACGAATATCTAGAGTATCTATTCAGAGTGAAAGACTGCGTGAATCCTCTCGTTTAGACGATTCGATCATGAACAGTTTCCCGACAATAGATCCTCTAAAGATAAAAAGTTCGACCTATAAGCAAAGTTATCATATCATTCAGAAGACAACTGTTTGCCAAAATCGTGATGATTTCCACGCAAGTGAACGTGGTCGTTGTTGTCGTGGCAAGTTAACCAAGTTAAATATTGAACACAGGGAAACGATGCGATATCAAGCGAGTATTGAGTGTTTAGAAAAGGCTAATAGCTAGGAAAGAAAGAAAGGATCATGTTTCTATCTACTAATCAAGCAAGAATAGTAAATCCTAACTATCACCTCAAAGAAGTGAGCAAGTGTGAAGTGTACATTGAAGTAATCCTACTATGACTCCTCTAGAATCCTATCCATCCTAGCATGCAAAAGATCTCTTGGTGTCTTAATCAAGTCAACTAGTGTCTAGATCTCTCTACAACACAAGGTAAGAGCTCTATTAGGTGTCTAGATCTCTCTACAACTCCTAACACTCCAATTAAGAGGTCTTAGGCTAATATGCAATTCTCATTGATCATACAAGCCATATATCAAACACTTGGTATGCATAAAGTTCTTATAGCTCAATTCTCATTTCATTGCTAAAACATATAAGCCATTCAATCCAATTTAACATCCCAAGCATTCATACAAGTCATTAATAAGAGAAATAATCCAACAAGATCACTAATTCATGCATAGGATTAACAAGAGACTAAATTCACCATAGTATTCATACAACCATGCAACAAGGATATTAGCCCATTGCTAATTGGAAATGGAAAACAACAATTAACAATCTAAACATCATGATTAACACTAATATGAAATGAAATACAAGAAATCTTACCAATTGTTGGAGAATTGAAATACTAGCATCAAACCTTGAAAATGCTAACTCTAAATCCGGAATGCAAAATACAAAACTGAACCATAGAAACGTAGCTTGAGTCGAGAGAAGAATGCAGGAATAAACGGATCAGAAATCTGACGGATGGATCAAAAGTTATGGAAGAAAGAAGATTGAATCTAACTAAGAACCCACTAAGTAACTACCTAATTCTCTCTCTAATCTAATATAAGAACTTGGAATAATGATCTAGATTTAGCTACCTTGAAAATCTGATCCTTGAGGTATTTATAGTGCCCACAATGTTTAGTCCAAAGTGTCCTTCATTAAAACGCGCAAAAATACGAAAATAGCCATGAAATTGTGAAATTTCGGAACTTCTGCCGAACGTGAACTGGAGGGCTGCCGATCGTGATCGCAGCGAGTTCGCGCGGAATGTCAAACTGCCGAACCACCACTGCACTCCTGTCAATCACGATCACGCGCGAGGTCGCGCGCGACGTTATCTGTCGTTCCAGAATGAATTCGCGCGATCCGCGTTGACGTGCTTCCTAGCGAGTTGTTTTCTTCATATCTTGAGTTCTAGAGCTCCGATTGACTCGATTCTTTTTGTGTTGCGACACTCTCTTCGAGCTCTTCAACATGATATATAGTTTGCACCAATTGGCTCAACTCAAGAATTCTGGACTTTTCTTGATCTTGCTCGTTTCTTCCTCGTTTTGCTCATTTTCACCTACAAACACAACTTCCTAGCCAAAAAGGGTTAAATGCACAAAGTATAGCATATTAGGGTCAAATATGAACATAAACACATCAAAACCATAGAGAAATGGATGCAAAAAGTTGCAATTATGACCCTAATCATACCCCCAAACTAGATTGTTGCTCGTCCTCGAGCAACGAAGCGATAAGATAGGGGAATAATTGTATCGATGAAGCATCAAGTACAAGTAAAATGCCATAGAATCATAGCTCAATATTAAACAAGTCTAAAATGCAATTTCATCAAATCAACAATCAAAATCGAATCAATGAACAAATTTTCAAATCAACAAGTCATGATCCTCACATAGAAGTGTATAGCTCATCTCTCAAGTGTTTGAGGTTCTCTCAATCTTCACACAATGATACAAATACTACCATAAGCTTGGCTCAAGTCTCAAATTCTCCACCACTTGAAATGACAAGTCATTCACACATCAATGAGGACTTTCATAAGGTTGTAATATTGGCTCTTTGGTAGGAAAGGATAGATATGGATAAGAGTGACTAAGTATGATTAGTAAAACATAGAAGGAATCAAGTAATAGTCATTCACATCTTCATGCAATTGTGCACATTCTTTATGCTCTTCAAAATCATACTTTCAAGATCATTCTTCCCTTTCTTTGCAATTAATAGCCATACTCAAAACAAAGGTCAACTTGACCATATTGTCAACAAAAGTCAACTTTTTCTCCTGCTTTGCTAGCACTTGCCTTTTTCAAAGATTTTCAATCCATGCATAAAATTCTTCATATCTTCCACTTTAGGCCACCATATTCTTCATCATATCACCAATCTTCCTTCCTTATTTTCACTCTACTAATCATAGAGACAAGAGAGTTCCAAAAATGAAGGAAAATGGCTTAAAGTGTGGTTAGCCAAAGGAAAGGTCAATAGGCACAAAATGGTGAGCAATGGATAATAATATCAAGGTAGGCTCATAGGGCAAAGTAACTCAATGTAGATCAAAGAAATGCCTCATATCATATAATGTGAAATCAATGTCTAATGTAGCCTCAAACAAGACCACAGCCAAGTTCTAGAGTATAATGCACATGTGTGGAACTCACATCAAAGAAATATCGTCCGTTCAAGATTGAAACGGGCATAATTGGCTCAAAACTCACGGGTATAGGGTGATCATGACTCATCTCATATCAAAAAATGTTCATATCATCAAAATCTCAAGTATCATCAAATCCATAGCACAAAAGACAAGATAAGAATCAAGCCATAACTCCACTACATCCAACATGAACTTTCAACTCATCCACACAACCATAAGCATATCTCATGCGTCCACTACTTAAAACAAGGAACAATGGCTAAAATCAACAAGCAAAAACAAGTAATCATATAAGCACATGGTCTAAAAACATCATAGAAGCACTCGAATCATCTTAAACATAGCATTGCAATGAGATTTGCGAAACGAAGATACCCCCCTAAACTTTTTTGGACCAAGGGTTTAAAAAGTTTGGCAAAGTTGGGAAAAGATCATGCAATGCATCAATCAAAGCACAATACAACAAGAATCAACACTTAAGCTCAAAATAGCAATCTAAAATCAAACAAACTAAACTTAAGAATGGAAGCAATTAGGGAGAGATAAGTGTAAAGACATACCTTGAGTTGGGATTAAGAATAGGAGAGTGACATGCCACTTACACGAAAAATTCCTTCTTGGCCAAGTAGGAAGAGAAATCTCCTCATCACACCTTTCTAGAGCTCACAAATCACATCAATTATCATTGCAAATCAAAATTTTAAGAACGAACACACCCCCCCAAACTTTTTTGGATCAAGGATCCTAATAGTTTGGAAAAGAGTGATGAAAATAGGATTTGCAAAGAATCAATGAAAAAAAACAATGCATGTATAAGCTCAAGTAAGCCAAGAAATCACCATATATTCCAAGAGGCAACACCCCCAAACTATGATAAATCACATGCACCAACCAAGGTAAGAGAAGACACTACTTCATATAAAGCAAATCAAAACAAATAATACTATCTAACCTACAAAGCAAACAACAAAACAAGCAATATTTTTTAAGGATGTGTTGTCTCTCATCTAGCACTTGGATTTAACGTCCCTTAGCCGGACGCACCAATTGTAGCTAAATGGCCAAGGATATTTGTCATCCCTGCCATCCCACTCTAATCTCATAGTTTCAAAATCAAGGAAACACGTAGGATTTCTTCCCCAAACACCTACTTTCCTTTTCAATTTATACTTGTAAGCACATGCATTTTTCTCCTCATCTTTTATCAAAACACCATTCCACCCCCATTTCCTACTATCAAATAGATTCAAGAGGATTCTCATTTCAATCTTATCATCAATCAATTCAAGAGGCAAGATAAATTCACAGTAAACAACATTATCCAATATAGCACAAGTAGAAGAGTCCAAGAGTTTAGAAATGCTTATTTCAAGTGTAGGCTCCTCCTCTACTTCATTTTGTTATTTTTCTTCCATGAAGCTCATGTCCATGAGTGGACATTCATCTTCCTCTTCTAGTTCTTTTTCTTTTCCTCTTCTTGAATCTTCTCCTTCCTTATCCTCCTCTTCTTGATTTTGATTCCTATCAATATACACAAAGGAAGTATCATATTCATTATCATCATAAAGAGGATTAATATCATACTCAATATAATTGTAAAAAGGATTCATAAAGCTCTTAAAATCGGAGGTATCTTGAGCATGAGTAAATTTGATCTCTTCATGATCATCTTTATCTTCATCATCCTCTTCACTTTCATCCATTTCTTATTTTTCCTCTTCCTTTTCACACTCTTCTCTTTCTTCTTCTTCTATTCCATCCTCCTCTTCTTCTTGATCCCTAACAAATTCAACTTGAGAAATGTTATAAGCAACATTATCAATAATAATAGTAATATCATGCTCAAAGGAATCATGAGAAGGATTAGTAGAAATTTTAGCATTAGAAAAATCTTGAAGAGAAAAGGCTTTAATCTTCTCATTATGATCATTATCTTCATCATTATTTTTCCACTTCCCCTTCATCTTCATCATTACCCCCATCTTTCTCCTACAACTTTTCCACAAATCTCATGGGCTTGTTGGGTCAATTTCTCCAATTGGAGCTCTAAGCTCTTGATTTGATCTCCTTAAGATTTGACAATTCTATCAAACTTCTTGTTGGTCTCCTCAAATCCCCTTTTAACTTCAATGCTCATCTCTTCCAATTCCTTGAGAATGTGAGCTAGAGTCTCATCCAAATGGCCAGGAGGATTTTCTTCTTGAGGGCAAGGCATAGGAATGGGTGGAGTGTAGGAATATGGATCTTCATAAGAGTAGGAATTTGGATCCTCATAAGAGTAGAAATCTTCATATGAGTAAGGATTAGGAGGATAAGGCTCTTCTTGTGGAGGTGGTGGTTGATATGGGTAAGGTTGATAAGTATAGTAATTAGGAGGATATGTATCTTGTGGGAAATACGAGCAATGGTTGTATTCGTCTATCTTCAATTGAATTCACTCCTACAAAAATAAGCAAGTATCAACACTCACCAAGAATAGTTAAAAAACACAAAGAAACAAAGAATAACAAAGTAAACATCAATACAAGCCTAACAAAGTAATCGTTTCCCCGGCAACGGCGCCAAAAACTTGTTTGCCAAAATCGTGATGATTTCCACGCAAGTGAACGTGGTCGTTGTTATCGTGGCAAGTTAACCAAGTTAAATATCGAACACAGGGAAACGATGCGATATCAAGCGAGTATTGAGTATTTAGAAAAGGCTAATAGCTAGGAAAGCAAGAAAGGATCATGTTTCTATCTACTAATCAAGCAAGAATAGTAAATCCTAACTATCACCTCAAAGAAGTGAGCAAGTGTGAAGTGTACATTGAAGTAATCCTACTATGGCTCCTCTAGAATCCTATCCATCCTAGCATGCAAAAGATCTCTTGGTGTCTTAATCAAGCCAACTAGTGTCTAGATATCTCTACAACACAAGGTAAGGGCTCTATTAGGTGTATAGATCTCTCTACAACTCCTAACACTCCAATTACGAGGTCTTAGGTTAATATGCAATTCTCTTTGATCATACAAGCCATATATCAAACACTTGGTATGCATAAAGTTCTTATAGCTCAATTCTCATTTCATTGCTAAAACATATAAGCCATTCAATCCAATTTAACATCCCAAGCATTCATACAAGTCATTAATAAGAGAACTAATCCAACAAGATCACTAATTCATGCATAGGATTAACAAGAGACTAAATTCACCATAGTATTCATACAACCATGCAACAATGATATTAGCCCATGGCTAATTGGAGATGGAAAACAACAATTAACAATCTAAACATCATGATTAACACTAATATGAAATGAAATACAAGAAATCTTACCAATTGTTGGAGAATTGAAATAATAGCATCAAACATTGAAAATGCTAACTCTAAATCTGAAATGCAAAATACAAAACTAAACCATAGAAACGTAGCTTGAGTTGAGAGAAGAATGCAGGAACAAACGAATCGGAAATCTGATGGACGGATCAAAAGTTATGGAAGAAAGAAGATTGAATCTAACTAAGAACCCACTAAGTAACTACCTAATTCTCTCTCTAATCTAATCTAAGAACTTGGAATAATGATCTAGATTTAGCTGCCTTGAAAATCTGATCCTTGAGGTATTTATAGTGCCCACAATGTTTAGTCCAAAGTGCCCTTCATTAAAACGCACAAAAATACGAAAATAGCTCTGAAATTGTGAAATTTCGGAACTTCTGCCGAATGTGAACTGGAGGGCCGCCGATCGTGATCGGCAGCGAGTTCGCGCGGAATGTCAAACTGCCGAACCACCACTATACTCCTGTCGATCGCGATCGCAATCGTGGTAGCGCGCGATGTTATCTGCCCTTCCAGAATGAATCCGCGCGATCCGCGTTGATGTGCTGCCTAGCGAGTTATTTTCTTCATATCTTGAGTTCTAGAGCTCCGATTGACTCGATTATTTTTGCGTTACGACCCTCTCTTCGAGCTATTCAACATGATATATCATTTGCACCAATTGGATCAACTCAATAATTCCGGACTTTTCTTGATCTTGCTTGTTTCTTCCTCGTTTTGCTCGTTTTCACCTACAAACACAACTTCCCAGCCAAAAAGGGTTAAATGCACAAAGTATAGCATATTAGGGTCAAATATGAACATAAACACATCAAAACCATAGAGAAATGGATGCAAAAAGATGCAATTATGACCATAATCATAAACATAAGCTCATAATCCCCAACATCGCCTCAATTTCCTATTATCCCAGAAGCATCTATTCAAGATGAAGTCAAATATCGACAATAAAGCTAATCGAGGAAGAATCAGACTCCAAATGACTGCAATGCCCTGATCTGGGAAAATAGAAAAATGAAAGGGTGTAAAATGGGTCAATCAAAATGTAAAGGAAGAAAAATGACGTTTGAGCGCTACTTATCGGGGCCTCCACCTGAACCTAAAGACAATGTGGACTGGAGGTCAGATTCTCCCAACATACTGGTCCAATGATATCAATGGAGGCATCCGATGCAAGTTAATGCAAGTGTTGACAACATTCCTATTGAAGCAAATACTACATCGACCGGACATTTCAAGACACTTGTTGAAATAATCACTAGAAGACAGCTAACATGGAATAATTTACGCACCCCAAACAGCGGTTAAAGCACAATCGCTTGTCGATTTCATCGTCGAGCTAACTTTCCCACAAGATCCAACGAGAGGGCGTATAGTTCCATGACACCTCTAAATAAACGAATCATCGACAAGTACAACAATAGGGGCTACAAATCTTCACTTCGGCAATCAGATTCGATTTTAGAGCTACAAACAACGAGATCGAGTATGAAATATTGATAGTCAGACTACAAGATACACAGGCAGATACATTGGCCCGACAGCGGAAAAGTAGAGCTGACACGAAACTACAAGAACCATCGACGTTTGATTACAATATAAATCAAACTTTGAAGTAGGGGGTAGGAAGAGGACAACAACGGGATCAAACACTCGACGTCCCAACAATATCATCAATAGCAAGGAACTCCTAGCTGTTCCTTGAAAGATCAAAAGCAAAATGAATCCCAACAAGTACTACGCATGTCATCAGAATATCAACCACAACACAGATAAATTCCAAGACTTGTTGCGGAAATAGCAAAGATTTTATGAAGAAGGAGAATTATCCCCAACGAGAAGGCCACGAATTGCCTAATTTATCAACTCTGATACCGGGGAAGTTTTCATCACATATCCAATTTATCCTTTTGTACAAGATAAATGCAAAAATAATCTATCATATATGTCATTAACAACATGCAAAATTCCTGTGTTGCAGAATCATGCAAAATGTTTCTTGAAAGTTCTCTCGTACGAACTGAACTAGGACCTAAGAAGTTGGCTACTTCGCGAGATGAAGTAGTACCAATGGTGGTCAAACATTCAGAAAATGTATAAAGAGCAGAACATAATCAAGACACAACAGTCTTGGCAGAATCAGTGCCTGAGAGATACCTCAATGGCAAACGACCGAACGAGTGCCTTCTCAGCAAAGATTTCAAACCCAGATTGAAATGTAAACGTCGACGAGCTTATTTGAAAGTGTGCAACGCCAATAAAAATGTCGACAACAAATCAAGAAGCGCATGCCTTCCAGCACGATGATCTAACACGCAAAGATATTATGCTTATCATCATAACATTGAATACTACAGCAGCAAGTGCATGGAATGGCAAGCCAACCTCAAGCATTCCTTTTAAAGGATTGCCAGTCATCACACTTTGTGAAGAAAACTCCAACTATCTCCGGATAAATAGAGTTTTCATCTTCTCAAGCTATGCTTTGGTAGATGACACATTCATATCTTTATTTACTCCAAAGCAATCATCTACATTACAAGCTGCCATCACCTCAACAAAGAAGATATATACTGATTCCATCAGAAATATCCAGCACAGACAAGCAGTTTGGAGGAACTAGCACATACTGGAAGATATATCCATCTAGAGGAAAGTAGCCTTCATCAACATTATTTCGAGGAAGGCCTTGATCCTAATACAAATATATATCCTAAAGCATTAAGGAAGAGAAATCACAGATATATCACCAGGTAATTCTCGAGGCATCTGCCCACAAGAGAGAACTACGCCCACAAGATGCCTCCGGGCATGATTATTCCATCTTTATAGGCAATGTCCATCATGCCTATATTGATAATTCCGCCTATATAGGCGATGCGCCTTTTTGAAGTGATAATCCTTCTTGAAGGCATGATTATCCCGTCTAAAAGACGTGCCACCCATATAGGCGATACGCCTCCCAGAAGCAATAATTCTTCTTGGAGGTATGATAATTCCTCCTTTATAGGTGAAGACTCGAGTATTTCGTCGTTATTCGCGATGTCCAGTCCGCCATATTGACGATGCCGCCTATATAGGCGATGCACCTTCTCGAAGCGATGATCCTTCTTGAAGGTATGATTATCCCGTCTTTATAAGACGTGCCGCTATAAGCGATGCGCCTTCTAGAAGCGATGATCCTTCTTGAAGGTATGATTATCCCGTCTTTATAGACGATGCAGCGATGCGCCTCCTAGAGGCATGATTCCGCCTACATAGGCGATGCGCCTTCTCGAAATAACAATCCTTCTTGAAGGCATGATTATTCCCTACACGGGCAATTCACATTCTCGAAGCAATAATCCTTCTTGAAGGCACGATTACCTCATCTTCATAGGTTATGTCCAACCCACCTATATTGACGACAATGCACCTTCTAGAAGCGATAATCCTTCTTGAAGGAGAATATACTATTCTTTATCAACAATGCAGGTTGGCGATACCCCCGGAACATTTCAAATCATTCAACTCTTGATCATAAATCACAATCAACAGTTGAACGGGGGGGGGGGGGGCGGGAAGCAATGTTGATAAAGAGCAGCGGCACCAGCAAAAGTGCCGCATCTTTCCTCTGTTGCTTTGATTTTCTCGGCAAACTTTTCCGAGCAACAGGTGCAACAGTAGGAGAAATCGGGGCAGGCGAGACGCCGGTGGTGCCAGGATTTGATCTCCTCTCTTCTTCTGAAACACCACCATTTTAGATGGCAGGGTCCATCTTGCGTTTGTTCAGTCCGGTACTAAGAGCCATTACTCTCGTACAAAAAGTATTGAATTCTGGAGGAATGACAACTGTAACGCCTTGATCTACAACAAGAAAATGATAAATTACCAGGAGACAGGTAGATCAAAGACGACGAACAGGTAGGCGAGCGCGAAACCATTGATACCCCAATACTATACTGGGGGGCAGACCCTGACACACAAAATCATCAAGAAGCAAAAAGCTTGAATTCATACTGATCACATGCATCGGGCAAAGGAAGCTTTGGCCAAATTGATAAAGAGCAGTTAGCTGGTGGTCTGACTCAAGCAGGCAGCTCAAGATCAGGATGCTCACGATGTGCAGTTTGCTACACAAAACCGATAATAAATGTTATAGACAACCCTTTTTAAAGGGTTGCAGTCTAATTGGAATCGCCTAACTAATACGTGGTTGCAGAGGGTTAATGCGCTCCGAGTAGAGCCACAACACTCCTCGTCGAGCACGCTCCGTGTATAGGACGTATTGGCATTTACAGAATTTTCAGTTTTTGATTAAGTTTTTGAAAACTTCATTAACTTCAATTTTTGTTATAGTTTGCCTTTTGATTACAATTTTGTTTAAGCTGGATTTCATTAACTTCTTTTGATAATTTTCAATACGTTCTACACACAAGAGCCAGAGCATGCCGTACGCTCTTCTTAGGTTGAAATGTTACGGCGTTAAACGCCTAATAACTCCCGAATAAGAATCGAGCGTGATGCCCCGAAAGACCATTCACACAGGGACCTGAGTGTTCATCAGACGCTCTTCCAAAGGACGTTATATACACTCCGGAGGATAGTAGAGTGAATGTACCCAGTAATACCAGGATAGCGCTTCATGCCCGCCAAAGGGGCGCGGAATACGCTCCCGCGGAAGAAGTGAACGCTTCCTGATGCCCCACTTCTACGCGAGTGTCTTTATTCGTTACAGTTGAAAAAGCTATTCGTAAATGCCAAAAAGAGGCAAAACAAAGCGAATTAAAAGACCCGATAGACGTGAAAGATGATGATTAGACATAAATTGCATTTTATTAGAGTTCGTAAAAAATAAAATAAGAACATCAAGAGCATCCTGATCGGAAGAATAAAAGAAGCCACAAAAGGAGACAAAACAGACGTCTACAATACTTCAAACACCAGGCAAACAATACAAGAATGCTAAAGCAAACAAGCCTAAACAGTTCGGGGCACATTCACCAGCGGCAGGAGTAATACATCCTTCAACCAGAGTGAATGGTGACATCTCAGCTGGCTAAATCTCATCCATCAGTATGAAAGAAGCAGGGACCAATACTAGCAAAGCAACCAAGCGGAAACACTCACCAAGAAATCATACATTGAATATTCCAGCGAAACACGAAGGATCTCCAGAAAGATCGAAAAGCTACAAATGTATCTACTTGCAGGTACAAAGAACACAAGAAGACAATGCTCACTCAACCCGCACGAATGGAGCAACAAACGCAGGCATTCAAGTAGCTTACGGGTATCTGGAAGGATTGCACTTTACTCTTTTTTCCATTCGACCGGTTTATCCACATGTGTGGTTTACGGCTAGGTTTTTGATGAGGCCTGTATCGTCCTTCTATGTATTCGTTACACGGTTATAGAATCCTGCGAAGCCACATCTGATGCATCTTTGCATAAATACAAGGAAATACAAGCACAAAGAAGCTAACAAAGCAGAAGACAGATCAATTCAAGCTCAATCTACTTCCTTGAACTTGAGAAATCTTGCGAAAGATCCAAATAGCCTGATGCTCGTTATTCATCCAACAATTCAAACAAACATCAGGCTAGGGGCAACTGTTAATGAAATAATCGACGTGCGTGCTTAAGGAAGTTATTAATCAAGTCCGAATTTACGTGTCCAAGAGAATTGATCAAACACAAAGAAAGAACCAGATCGAAGAATGCTCTGACAAGTCAACAATTATTAAGCTGGTGACGAGTCAGGAGCTTATAGCGAAGCAGGTAGCTGTTCAGCAGCTTCTAGTGAAGCAGGCTGCTGATCAACAGCTTATGATGAAGCAGGCTGGTGACGATCCAACAACTTGTATTTCCAATATAATGTAATCGAATAAGAGATGAAATTTTTACCCTAACGAAGTTCTGCTCGAATGACGAGCTTATATAAATGACCTACCTGCTTACTCATAAAACCTCGCATGTTCATCTATTTCAGCATATTGTTGGTGTAATAGTTGTTATTATAGCTGCATAATCACGTTTACGAAAATTACATCAACAATCTCATATGATAAAAGTAGTTATGCACCAAATTCTACAATAAATAGTTTTAAGAAAAAAATAAAACTAATGAGAAAGTTGGGCGGAGGTTTCATTAATGACCAATAGATTATTTTTTAGGGTGACTTACATATATGTTCAAAAAAGTCACTATATTTACAAATAGGTGATGTGCAGAAAAAAAAAAGTGCTTCTGTGCAAATATTTTGAACCTATTTATAAATATAGTGACTTTCTTGAACCTATATGTAAATCATCCTATTTTTTATACTAAGCCCATATCTATACCTATTCTCTCTCTTACCAGTTATGAGTTAGCCACAGATTTTCAGCGGTCAGGCACCGCCTCCTCCTCCACCCTGACGCGTCTCCACCATGCATCATTCCATCGCCCCTCTACAACCTCCTAGCAACGTCAAAGTTGTCTTTTCGTTGCTTTTCTTAAAAAAAATGGAATCTCTTTTACCCCACTTTTTAGATCTCAGTCGATTTTAAAGTTCAACAGACGTCTTGCACTAGAAGAGGTAATCAATAGTCATTCTCTCTTTCCTTTATTTTCTCTGTATTCCAGGATTTTTTTCCCTCACTAATCTATCGAGAAAGGAATAGTTGTTGGGCGGCGGTGGTTGTGCATTTTACTGGACTGTAAATAATTTTTTAGGTCACTGAGATTTAATTATGATTTGTGTTTTTTATACTATTCATTCATTAGAAAATGAAAGGGTGTAAATAATTTTTTTAATGCTGAGCGAGTGAGGAGTGAATACACATCTCAGCAGCATGTGAATATCCCGAATGAATTATGTGGGCGAGTGGTGTCCACGTTTGAATTATAAGCACTTTAGAAAATTTTTTTTACTGCTGTTTTTATATATATATATATATATATATATATATTACAATTCCTTTAAATCTAGGTATATTGATTTATATATTAAAACATTTTCTTACTATTTTATATGTGTTGTTATATAAAAAAAATTATTTCTGTACAAATAAATAAATATTTATGAAAAATTAATATGTTTTTTTAGTAACACAAATGATTTTTCTCTTATATTATGTTAAAAACTATTTATTCTATAAAAACAAATGAATATATGCAAAATAACAACTTTATATAAGATTGTAACACACATTTGCTAAAATAGTAACATATATTTGCTCCCTAATTTGTGTTACTATATGGGCAAACATGTGTTACTATAGGATAAAATGTATTTTTCTTAAAAATAAATATATATTTTTTAATTTAATCATCATTCCTTATAGCTAGATATATTGGTTCATGTAATAACACACTTTTTACTATTTTATATGTGTTATTATAAAATAAAATAATTATTTATATACAATATTTATGAAAATGTAATGTTTTTTTTTCTTATAATAACACACATTTTGCTCTTAAATTGAATGAAAAAAATGTTATTTCTACAAAAACAAGTGATATATATGTAAAAAATAATGTTTGGTCTAACTGTAACAAATATTTTGTCGTAAAGTAACATGCATTTGCCTAAAAAGTAACATACCTGGGAGTGAAAAATCTAAAAATTGTGTTTGCGCGAGAATTTGAGAAAGTTACCCAAATTCGACCCGACCCGACCATGGATCTGCAAATTTTATGTATATGGTATGTTTCACACCGTGAAACGTTTTAAGTAAAATTTTGTCATATATAATATATGAGTTGCTCTCTTTTGTGAATTCAAATTCACATTACTTGTATCACTTTATATTTAATAACTATCATTTTATTTATATATAATATTATTTTTACAAAAATATATTTAATTTTTTAATAGTGATAGTGTGTATGTATTATAGTGATAGTGAATATACATACAATATGTATTGATAAATTTTGTTTAAATTTTTGTCATAATATATATATATATATATATATATATATATATATATATATATATATATATAAAGGAAATAAAGTAAACGACAATAAATGTATTTTGAATATTGTTATTTTTATTTTTATTTATGAAAATGTGTTTTGAAGGAATATTCCTTTTTAAACAAAATTGGGAGGAGCTTATGATTTCTCTTATAAATTATGAGTGGTTCATGTTTCTACTTTTTTTTTTTTGATAGTGCATTTTATTTTCTGGTGTCAGTGGAAACTATGACAATATATCAAGCAAAAACAAGTCATTTTATTAGGCATATGATCTCAAAACATCAAAGAGATACTACAATCATCCTAAACATGACATTGCAATGAGATTTGCAAAACGAACACACCACCCCAAATTTTTTTGGACCAAGAGTCTAAAAAGTTTGGCAAAACTGAAGTAAAGATCATGCAATGCTAAAATCAAACCACAATACTCAAGACACAACAATTAAGTCCAAGATAGCAATCTAAAATCAAGCAAAATAAACCTAGGAATAGAAACAAATAGGGAGAGATAAATGTAAAGACATACCTTGAGTTGAGATTAAGAATGGAAGAGTGATTTGTCACTTACACGAAAATTTCCTTCTTGGCCAAGCGCAACTAAACCAAGAAATCACCATATATAACAAGAGGCAACACCCCCAAACTAGGATAAATCACATGCACCAACCAAGGTAAGAAAACACACTCCCTCATATGAAACAAATTAAAACAAATAACACTTCCTAAAATAAAAAGCAAACCTAATAAGCAAGAAATTTTTTAGGATGGGTTGCCTCCCATCTAGCGCTTGGATTTAACTTCCCCTAGCCGGATGACACCAATGTTAGCTAAATGGCCAAGGATATATATCATTCTTCCCATCATATATCAATCTCAAAGCATCATGATCAAGGAAACATGTAGGATTTCTAGACCAAACCCCCACTTTCCTTTTCATTTTATACTTATAAGCACATGCAATTTTATCCTTATTTCTTCTCAAACCAATCCACCCCCATCTCCTACTATCAAAGATATTCAAGAGGATTCTCAATTCAATCTTATCATCAACCACTTCAAGAGGTAAGATGAACTCACGATAAACAACATTGTCAATTAAAGCATAAGTGGAAGAGTCTAAGGGTTTAGAAATGCTCATTTCTTCGTTAAGCTCATCCTCCACTTCATCTTGTTGTTTCTCTTCAATGATGCTCATGTCCATAAGTGAACATTTATCTACCTCTCATTGTTCTTCCTCCTTTCCTCCTCTTGAATCATCTCTTTCCTTCTCCTCTTCTTCTTGTTCCTTCACCTCCTTCTCCTCCTCTTCTTGATACCTATCAAATCTAGCAAAAGAAGCATTATCATGAATTTCAACATTAAGAGATTTAGTACGATTAGTGAAAGAAGAAGGGGTATAAGATCCTTTATCATTTTAGTGCAAGATTATCTTGAAATCTTCCTCATTCAAATCTTGATTCTCTTCAAGAATTCTATCAATTAGATCATATATGTCTTCTTTCGGTTCATCTTCTTCTTTCGCTTCTTTTTCTACTTCTTCTTCCTTAGACATGTGGGGAGGAGAAGAATATGAATATGGACATGGATAGTGATTAGGTTCATAATTGTATCTTTTTGCATCCATTTTTACATGGTTTTGATGAGATTATATTCATATTTGACCCTAATTTGGTATAATTTGTGCTATTAACCCTTTTGTGGCAAGAAAATGTGCTTTGTAGGTGAAAACGAGCAAAAATGAGGAAGTCCCGACTATTAGAGAGGAGATGATGGAATCCGAGCCCATGGGGATGTTTCTTGTACTCAAATGAAGACCTTAGGATGCTTGGATGAGTCGTAGGATCGAAGATGAAAAAGTCAAAAATCACACGTCGGCACTTGAACTGTGACCGAGCTCAGAGCCTTAAGCGACCGAGCTCAGGCCCTTCAGCGTCCGAGCAAAATCACCCTGGACGGCCAAAACCCAGGCGCTCAGTCAGCAAGAGGCAGGCGCTCGGTCATTGGCCTGTTTCAGCGTCCGAGTGGCGGTCCGGATTTTCATATTTTCGGGGGTATTCACGTCTTTTCGCGCATTTAATGAAGGGAATATTGGACCAAGCATTGTGGGCACTATAAATACTCAAGGATCAGATTCTCAAAAGCTATCTTGATCATTATTCCATTAGTTAGATCATTAGGTAGTTTTAGAGAGAGAGATCTTTAATCTGTTTGTTCCTTTAGATTAGTCTCGTTATTAGCTTCGTTTCTACTGTTTGATTTATGTTTATGAGCTTTGGATCAAGACTTAGCAAATTGGAGGTTTGTAGCTTGTCTTTCAATTCATCTACTATTGGTAAGTTTTCATTCAATTCTTTTAATTTAGTTCTTAATAATGATGTTTAGAATGTTAATTGTAGATTTTCCTTACCAATTAGCCATGGGCTAATTCCTTGTTGCATGGTTGTATGAATACTATGGTGAATTTAGTCTCTTGTTAATCCTATTGATTAGGGTCATAATTGCATCTTTTAGCATCCATTTCTACATGGTTTTGATGAGATTGCATTCATATTTGACCCTAAAATTCTATACATTGTGCTATTAACCCTTTGTTGGCAAGAAAGTGTGCTTTATAGGTGAAAACGAGCAAAAACGAGAGTTCCCAATTATAGGAGGTCAACGAATGGGATCCGAGCTCATGGAGATGTTTATAACACTCAATCGGAGACCCTAGAAAGATCGGACGAGCTTTTGGATCAAAAACGCAAAAGTCGAAATTTGGATGTCGAAAATACACTACGATCGAGCGCAGCCAAGGCCACGATCGAGTGCAACCAAGGCCACGCTCGAGTAGAATTCACCCGGTAAAGGTGAGCCAGGATCGCTCGACCACAAGCTGAAGTCCGCTCGAGCGCGCCGTCCCAGCACTGGCTAGTACATGCTCGAGCGCGAGGTCCGATTTTGGCATTTTCGAGGGTGTTCTCGTCTTTTCACGTGTTTAATGAAGGGAAAACTTGACCAAGCATGTGGAGCACTATAAATACTCAAGGATCAGATTCTGAAAGCCATCTTTCATCATCATCTTCATAATTCCAAGTTCTTAGATTAGTTTAGAGAGAGAATTAGGTAGTTACTTAATGGGTTCTTAATTAGATTCAATCTTCTTTCTTCAATAACTTTTGATCCATCCATTGGATCTTTAATCCGTTTGTTTCATTAGCTTAGTCTTGTTATTAGCTACGATTCTATGGTTTGATTTATATTTTCAAGCTTTGGATCAAGACTTAGCAAATTGGAGGTTTGTAGCTTGTCTTTCAATTCATCTACTATTGGTAAGTTTTCATTCAATTCTCTTGTTTTTGCTCTTAATAATGTTGATTAGATTGTTAATTGTTGATTTCCAATTCCAATTAGCCATGGGCTAATATCCTTGTTGCATGGTTGTATGAATACTATGGAGAATTTAGTTCTTATTAATCCTATGCATGAATTAGTGATCTTGTTGAATTAGTTCTCTTATTAATGACTTGTATGAATGCTTGAGATGTTTAATTGGATTGTATGGCTTATATGTTTTAGCAATGAAATGAGAATTGAGCTATAAGAACTTTATGCATACCAAGTGTTTGATATTTGGCTTGTATGACCAATGAGAATTGCATATTAGCCTAGACCTCTTAATTAGAGTATTGGAAGTTGTAGAGAGATCTAGACATCCAATAGAGCCCTTAGCTTGTGTTGTAGAGAGATCTAGACACTAGTTGGCTTGATTAAGACACTAAGAGACCTTTTGCATGCTAGGATGGATAGGACATTAGAGGAATCATAGTACGATTACTTCCATGCACACACACCACTTTGTCGCACTTCCTTGAGGTGATAGTTAGTTTTTACTTTGCTTGGTGAAGTAGAAAGAAAACATGAACTTTTTTCTTGCTTTCCTAGCTATCCACCTTTGTAGATATTCAATACTTGCTTGATATCTCATCGTTTCCCTGTGTTCGATATTTAACTTGGTTAACTTGCCACGACAACAACGACCACGTACACTTGCGTGTGACACAATTTTAGCAAACACCTATGTATGAATTACTGATCTTGATGGATTAGTTCTCTTATTAATGACTTGTATGAATGCTTGGGATGTTTAATTGGAATGTATGGCTTATATGTTTTAGCAATGAAATTAGAATTGAGCTATAAGAACTTCATGCATACCAAGTGTTTGATATTTGGCTTGTATGACCAATGAGAATTGCATATTAGCCTAGACCTCTTAATTGGAGTGTTGACAGTTGTAGAGAGATCTAGACATCCAATAGAGCCCTTAGCTTGTGTTGTAGAGAGATCTAGACACTAGTTGGCTTGACTAAGACACCAAGAGATCTTTTGCATGCTAGGATGGATAGGACACTAGAGGAACCATAGTAGGATTACTTCCATGCACACACACCACTCATTTGCTCATCTTGTTATAAGGTGATAGTTAGATTTACTATTTCTTGTTTCATCTAGTAGATAGAAACCATGATCCTTTCTTGCTTTCACTAGCTATCCACCTTTGTAGATATTCAATACTTGCTTGATATCGCATCGTTTCCCTGTGTTCGATATTTAACTTGGTTAACTTGCCATGACAACAACGACCACGTACACTTGTGTGTAAATCATACACGATTTTGGCAAACAAGTTTTTGGCACCGTTGTCGGGGAAATGATCTCTTTCTCAAGCTAGTTGATGTTTATTTACATTTATTTTCTTAATTTTGTTTCTTGTTTGTTTTTTACTATTCTTTGTGAGTGTTGATACTTGCTTGTTTTTGTAGGAGTGAACTCAATTGGAAATGGGCGAATACAACCATTGCTCGTATTTCCCACAAGATACATATCCTCCTAATTCCTACACATATCAACCTTACCCATATCAACCACCACCTCCCCAAGACGAATCTTATCCTTATCCTCCAAATTTATATTCATACCAAGATTCCTACTCTTATGAAGATCCATATTCCTACCCTCCACCCATTCCTATGCCTTGCCATCAAGAAGAAACTCCTCCTAGTTATGTAGATGAGGCTCTAGCTCAAATTCTGAAGCAATTGGAAGAAATGAGAAGTGAAAATGAAAGGTGCTTTGAGAGGACAAACAAGAAGTTTGATGAAATGTTCATGTCTCAAAGTCATCAAATCAAAAGTTTCGAGTTCCAAATGGAGCAATTGAGCATTCAAGCCAATGAGATGTGTGAGGAGGAAGATGGGGGTAATGATGAAAATGAAGGGAAAGTGGAAAGCATGGGGGAAGAAGGGAATGTGGAAGATGAAGATGATGATCATCATCATGAGAAGACTAAATCTCTTTCCATTCTAGATTGTATTGGAATTCAAATATCTATTGAACTTTCTCATGCTTACATTGACTATGAAATTCCTATTATTAATGATGATATTGCTTATAATTTCCTCATGCTACATAGATTAGGAATCAAGAAGAAAAGAAGGATGGACTAGAAGAAGAAGAAAAAGAAGAAATTGGTGAAAGTGAAGAGGATGATGAAGATGAGGATGATGATGAGCATGATCAGTACAATGATCTTATTGATCACTTTGATTTTAATGTGGATCACCTTGTTGATGATATTGATGGTAGCAAAGGAGAAATCCTAAGTGAGATCAAAGAAGATAAATATAATTATGAAGAGATCAAATTTACTCATGCTCAAGGTACCTCCGATCTTAAGAGTTTTACTAATCCTTTTGTACAATTTCATTGATTATGATATTATTCCTTGTTATGATGATATAGAGTATCCTACTCATTGTGTATGCCTTGATAGGAATTTTGAAGAAAAGAAGGAAGAGGTGAAAGAAAAAGAAGAAGTTGATAAGGAAGTAGATGATTCAAGAGGAGGAGAGGAGAATGAACAAGAAGAGGAAGATGAATGTCCACTATGGGACATGAGCATAAATGGAGAAGAACAACAGGATGAAGTAGAAGATGAGCTTAAGGATGAAATGAGCATTTCTAAACTCTTACACTCTTCTACTTGTGCTTTAATTGATAAAGTTGTTTATTGTGAATTTGTCTTGCCTCTAGAGTTGATTGATAATAAGATTAAATTAAGAATCCTCTTGAACATATTTGTTAGTAGGAGATGGGGGTGGAATGGTGTGATGAGAAAAGAGGAAAATGCATGTGCGTACAAGTATAAAATGAAAAGAAAGGTAGGTGTTTGTGGAAGAAATCCTACATGTTTTCTTGATTTTGAAACTTTGAGATTAGAGTTAGATGGGGAGGATGCCAATTATCCTTGGCCATTTAGCTAACATTGGTGCGTCCGGCTAGGGGACATTAAATCCAAGTGCTAGGTGGGAGGGAACCCATCTTTATATCCTTTTGGTATCCTTTGTAGTTAGATTTTTGTTTTGATTCTATGATTTTGGGATTTGGAAGTAAGTTATGCTATTTTCACTCTTGACTTTTACTTGTGCTTAATTGGTAGTTTGGGGGAGTTTATTTTGAGATGGTAGGATTGGTTTTGAGAGTGTTGTGCATGATTATACTTGGATGTGTGATTAATTGCTTAGTTCATGCTATATTCATCATTCTCTTCCAAACTTTTAGGATTTACAATCCGAAAAAGTTTGGGGGGTGTGATCATTCTTCATATGGGCTATGTGATTATAATTGTTGATGTTTGTTGTAGTAAAAAATGGTTTGAAGTGGTGTACAAAAATTAATTACGGAATTGTGGAAAAATGGCTCCAATCGAGCCCCGTTACACTGGCGACCGAGTTTTGGCCTACTGGCGTCCGAGCTTTTCGCTACGACTCGGACTTTTAATTCCAGCTCGATCAGAAGGCATAAAGCGCGTCCGAGCTTCGTTACACTACCATCCGAGCGGCAATGAACGAGCGACCGATTGCCACCCAAAAGGTGAAGAAACTCCACCATTTTTCTTGTTTTGACCACACATTCTTCCTACACCATTGTACACTTGATTCCATACACAAACACACGTATTTTACACTACATTCTTGCACACACACTCTTCCTAAACTCACAAGAAGAGGAGAGGAATATTCTTGAACTCAAGCTCTACATTTCTACTCTTCACTTCCATAGGTATGTTTTCTACACTCTTCTCTTACTATGCTTGATACTTGCTTCCTTTTCCTCATGTTAGTTTGTTCTATTGTAGAATGCTATGTTGAGCTTAATTGTTGATTCTTGTTGTATTTGCTTTGTCTTGAGCATTGCATGATCTTTTCTTCACTCTTTACCAAACTTTTTAGACCCTTGGTCCAAAAAAGTTTGGGGGTGTGTTCGTTTCGTAAATATCATTGCAATGCTATGTTTTTTTTTTATGATTGTAGTGCTTTCTTTTGTTTTGGATCATATGCTTATGATGCCTTGTTTTTTTCTTGTTGATTATTGCCATATTTTTGCTAGTTAAGAGTAGTGTGGCATAAGATATGCTTATGATTGTGTGGATGATGTAGATAATGCATAGTTAAGTGTAGTGTGTATATTGCTTAATTCATTTTTGTCTATAGTGTAGTTGATGCTTGATACATGATTGATGTGTACATGTTTGATATGATATGAGTCATGATCACCTTAACCCGTGAGGTTTGAGCCTATTTTACCCGTTTCAATCTTAATCAGATGACATTTCTTTGATGTGAGATCCACATGGTGCATTTCCACTCTAGAACTAGATTTGAGTCTTGTTTGAGATCACATTTTGTAATGAGTTGTCAAAAATGATTTGAGGCCATCTTTGATTTTATATGTGTCATTTAGCCAAATTATCCATGTCATGACATTGATTCCATAGTTAGCCATTTTGTGCCTTTGACCTTTTTCCTTGGCAACCTATGATTGTAGCTTGATTATCCTTCATTTTGAGCCTTATTTTCCCTATTACTAGTGAAGTTTAAATGAGGATATGAAGGTTACATGTGCTTTGAAGGAAAACTTGGTGGATGAGATGGTGAAGAAAAATGAAAGAAACAAAAAATGAAGATGTGAAGAAGAGCTTATGTTCCTAATGTGTCGGTAATGTGATGCAAAAATCGCAAAAGAAAGGAAGTGGAAAAATGCTTGAAAGGAAGAAGTGTGAAAAGAAGTGTTATGTGGTTGAAATGGTGTTGCAACTTAATCACTTGCAACCTATCTTTGGAGGAGTAGAGGTATTCTAGCTAGGTATCTTGACCTCTTGCTCCACTAGTATGATAGTCACTTCTATATAAAAATATCCCACCCTTACCAAAGAGCCAACACTACAACCAAATAAAAAGTCCCCTTTGATTTGATGATGAGTTACTTCTCAAGTGGTGGAGAATTTGAGACTTTTATCAAGCCTATGGTAGTGGATGTACTATGTGTGATGTTGAGTGAATCTCATACACTTGAGAGCTTGAGTGATACACTATCTAGTGAGGATTTTGACTCATTGATTTCATCTTGTGTGCATTGATGTTATGTAAATGGTTGATGAGATGACACTACATTGATAGATTGCATGATATTAGGTGATGTATATATGGCATTTGATTGTGTGCTTGATGCTTCATTGATACAATTATTCCTCTATCTTATCGCTTCGTTGCTCGAGGACGAGCAACAATCTAGTTTGGGGGTGTGATTAGGGTCATAATTGCATCTTTTTGCATCAATTTCTACATGGTTTTGATGAGATTATATTCATATTTGACCCTAATTTGGTATACTTTGTGCTATTAACCCTTTTGTGGCAAGAAAATGTGCTTTGTAGGTGAAAATGAGAAAAAATGAGGAATTCCCGACTATTGGATAGGAGATGATGGAATCCGAGCCCATGGGGATGTTTCTTGTACTCAAATGAAGATCTTAGGATGCTTGGATGAGTCATAGGATCGAAGATGAAATAGTCGAAAATCGCACGTCGGCACTTGAACTACGACTGAGCTCAGAGCCTTAAGCGACCGAGCTCAGGCCCTTCAGCGTCCGAGCAAAATCACCCTGGATGGCCAAAACCCAGGCGCTCGGTCATTGACCTGTTTCAGCGTCCGAGTGGCGGTCCGAATTTTCATATTTTCGGGGGTATTCTCGTCTTTTCGCGCATTTAATGAAGGGAATATTGGACCAAGCATTGTGGACACTATAAATACTCAAGGATCAGATTCTCAAAAGCTATCTTGATCATTAGGTAGTTTTAGAGAGAGATTAGAGGTTACTTAGTGGGTTCTTAGTTAGATATCATACTTCTCTCTACAATTACTTTTGATCCATCAATTGGATCTTTAATCTGTTTATTCCTTTAGATTAGTCTCGTTATTAGCTTCGTTTCTACTGTTTGATTTATGTTTATGAGCTTTGGATCAAGACTTAGCAAATTGGAGGTTTGTAGCTTGTCTTTCAATTCATCTACTATTGGTAAATTTTCATTCAATTCTCTTATTTTAGTTCTTAATAATGATGTTTAGATTGTTAATTGTAGATTTTCATTACCAATTAGACATGGGCTAATTCCTTGTTGCATGGTTGTATGAATACTATGGCGAATTTAGTCTCTTGTTAATCCTATGTATGAATTAGTGATCTTGATGGATTAGTTCTCTTATTAATGACTTGTATGAATGCTTGTGGTGTTTAATTGGAATGTATGGCTTATATGTTTTAGCAATGAAATGAGAATTGAGCTATAAGAACTTCATGCATACCAAGTGTTTGATATTTGGCTTGTATGACCAATGAGAATTGCATATTAGCTTAGACCACTTAATTGGAGTGTTGGGAGTTGTAGAGAGATCTAGACATCCAATAGAGCCCTTAGCTTGTGTTGCAGAGAGATCTAGACACTATTTGGGTTGACTAAGACACAAAGAGATCTTTTTCATGCTAGGATGGATACGACACTAGAGGAACCATAGTAGGATTACTTCCATGCACACACACCACTCATTTGCTCATCTTGTTATAAGGTGATAGTTAGATTTACTATTTCTTGTTTCATCTAGTAGATAGAAACCATGATCCTTTCTTGCTTTCACTAGCTATCCACCTTTGTAGACATTCAATACTTGCTTGATATCGCATCGTTTCCCTGTGTTCGATATTTAACTTGGTTAACTTGCCACGACAACGACGACCAAGTAAACTTGCGTGGAAATCATACACAATTTTAGCAAACAGATAGGGAGAGGAATAACGATAGGGATAATGGTATGGGTGGTGGTAGGATTGTTGAGGTGGTAGTTGATATGGGTAAGGTTGATATGTGTAGGAATTAAGATGATATGTGTATTGTGGAGAATACGAGTAGTGGTTGTATTCGTCCATCTTCAAGTAAATTCTCTCATACAAAATCAAGCAAGTATCAACACTCACCAAGAATGATTAAAGAAAAACAAAGAAACAAAGAAAAGATTGTAAACATCAATACAAGCCTAACAAAGAGATCGTTTCCCCGGTAACGGCGCCAAAAACTTGTTTGTCAATTTTGTGTCTCACGCAAGTGTACGTGGTAGTTGTAGACGTGGCAAGATAACCAAGTAATAAAAATATCGAACACAGGAAATAATGCGATATCAAGCAAGCATTGAGTGTTTACAAAGGTTAATAGCTAGTGAAAGCAAGAAAAGTCTTGAATTATATCTACTTCAACAAAGCAAAGTAAAAGCTAACTATCGTCTCTTAGAGATGAGCAAGTGAGTGATGTGTGTGCATGGAAGTACTCCTACTATGGTTCACCTAGTGTCCTATCCATCCTAGCATTAATAAGGTCTCTTGGTGTCTTAATCAAGTTATGACTCTAACTAGTGTCTAGATGTCTCTAACAACACAAGCTAAAGAGTTCTATTAGATGGGTAGATCTCTCTAACAACACTCAATACTCTAATTAAGAGGTCTAGGCTTAAATGGAATTCTCATTGGTCATATAAACCATTAATCAAACACTTGGTGTGCACAACATTCAATAAAGAACATTCACGAATAAGCTCAATTCTCATATCTTGCTAATCCACTTAGCGTCTAAACATCCAATTGGCATACCAAACATTCGTTCAAATCATTAATTAAGATAATTAATCCATCGAGATCACTTAATCATGCATAGGATTAACAAGAAACCAAATTACACCATAGTATTCATACAACCATGCAACAAGAGATTAGTCTATGGCTAATTGGGAATATAAATCAACAATTAACAATCTAAACATCATTATTAAGAACTAAAATAAAAGAATTAAAGAAAACTTACCAAATGTAGATGAAATTGAAATACAAGTTACAAACCTCCAATTTGCTAAGTCTTGATCCAAAGCTCAAAAACATAAAAGGAACTGTAGAAACGTAGCTAATAACGAGAGGAATCTAAAGCAACAAACAGATTAACAATTCAATGGTTGGATCAAAAGTTATTGAAGAAAGAAGTAAGAAATTATCTTCTAATCTAATGGGTAACTATTTAATTTTCTCTCTAAACTAATCTAAGAAAATGAAAAATGGTAAAAGTTCCTTTGAGAATATGCTCCTGGAGTATTTATAGTGCCCCCAATGTTTAGTCCAAATTGCCCCTCATTAAACGCACAAAAAGACGAGAATACCCTTAAAAATTCGGAAATCTGCCCAGCCGCACGACCTTGCACAGGTGCACGCGCGATTTGCAACTCTAGCGTAAGGCCTCGCGGCCTTACATCTGTAGATCGAGATCAAGCGCCTGTGCGCGCGCGGACCCAAATCTCAGCGCGCGAGCACAGAAGGTTGGGCGCGCGACTCCAGGCAGCTAGGCGCGTGACTTGGCTAGTTTTTCTTTACCGTCCGATATTCGACTTCCTAGTTCTCCGATTGACTCGATTCTTTTTTCGTTGCAACCCTCTCTTCAAACTCTTCAACATGGTATATCATTTGCACCATTTGACTCACTCAACAAATCTGAAATTTATCGAACTTGCTTGTCTCTTCACCTTTTTGCTTGTTTTTACCTATAAACACAACTTTCTTGCTAACAAGGGGTCAAATGCACAAAGTATAGCATATTAGGGTCAAATATGAACATAAAATCATCAAAACCATATATAAATAGATGCAAAATGATGTAATTATGATCCTAATCACTAAACCTAGGAATAGAAACAAATAGGGAGAGATAAGTGTAAAGACATACTTTGTGTTGGGATTAAGAATGAGAGAGTGAATTGCCACTTACACGAAATATCCCTTCTTGGCCGAGTAGGAAGAGAAATCTTCTCATCACACCTTTCTAAAGCTCACAAATCACATAAATTGTCATTGCAAATAAAAAATTTGAAGAACAACACACCCCCCCATACTTTTTTGGATCAAGGATCCTAAGAGTTTGGAAAAGAGTGATGAAAATAGGATTTGCAATGAATCAATGACCAACAAAAGTATATACAAGCTCAACTAAACCAAGAAATCACCATATATAACAAGAGGCAACACCCTCAAACTAGGATAAATCACATGCACCAACCAGGGTAAGATCCTTTATCATTTTAGTGCAAGATTATCTTGAAATCTTCCTCATTCAAATCTTGATTCTCTTCAAGAATTCTATCAATTAGATCATATATGTCTTCTTTCGGTTCATCTTCTTCTTTCTCTTCTTTTTCTACTTCTTCTTCCTTAGACATGTGGGGAGGAGAAGGATATGAATATGGACATGGATAGGGAGAGGAATAAGGATAGGGATAATGGTATGGGTGGTGGTAGGATTGTTGATGTGGTAGTTGATATGGGTAGGGTTGATATGTGTAGGAATTAAGAGGATATGTGTATTGTGGAGAATACGAGTAGTGGTTGTATTCGCCCATCTTCAAGTAAATTCGCTCATGCAAAAACAAGCAAGTATCAACACTCACCAAGAATGTTTAAAGAAAAACAAAGAAACAAAGAAAAGATTGTAAACATCAATACAAGCCTAACAAAGATATCGTTTCCCAGGCAACGGCGCCAAAAACTTGTTTGTCAATTTCGTGTCTCACACAAGTGTACGTGGTAGTTGTAGATGTGGCAAGATAACCAAATAATAAAAATATCGAACACAGGAAACAATGCGATATCAAGCAAGCATTGAGTGTTTACAAAGGTTAATAGCTAGTGAAAGCAAGAAAAGTCTTGAATTATATCTACTTCAACAAAGCAAAGTAAAAGTTAACTATCATCTCTTAGAGATGAGCAAGTGAGTGATGTGTGTGCATGGAAGTACTCCTTCAAGTTACAAACCTTCAATTTGCTAAGTCTTGATTCAAAGCTCAAAAACATAAAACGAACCGTAGAAACGTAGCTAATAACGAGAGGAATCTAAAGCAACAAATGGATTAACAATCCAATGGTTGGATCAAAAGTTATGGAAGAAAGAAGTAAGAAATTAACTTCTAATCTAATGGGTAACTATCTAATTCTCTCTCTAAACTCATCTAAGAAAATGGAATAATGAGGGAATTATGAGAGAATGCTTGAAAATCTGATCTTTGAGGTATTTATAGTGCCCACAATGCATAGACCAAAGTGCCCTTCATTAAACGCGAAAAAGGACGAAGATACCCTTAAAAATGTATAAAAATGCCCCACTCGCGTGCCCACAAGCCAGAGTCGCGCGCCCAGATGAAGGAACTCACGTGCCAAGTCCCTGGATCGCGCAGCGAAGGCTCGCGAGACTCCGATCTCGCGCGCGCACCAGGTGTAACTCGCACGCCTTTGCAATTTTTTCGGGCAAAGTTGTTTTCTTCATATCTTGAGCTCTAGAACTCCGATTGACTCGATTCTTTTTGTGTTGCGACCCTCTCTTCAAGATCTTTCACATGGTATATAAATTGCACCATTTGGATTAATTTAATAAATCTAAAATTTGTCAAACTTGCTCGTCCCTTTACCTTTTTGCTTCATTTTATCTATAAACACAACTTTCTTGCTAACAAGGGGTCAATAGCACAAAGTATATCATTTTAGGGTCAAATATGAAAATAATCTCATCAAAACCATATAGAAATGGATGCAAAATGATGCAATTATGACCCTAATCAAGTGACTATCAAACTAGTGGAGCAAGAGGTCAAGATACTTAGCTAGAATATCTCTACACTCTTCAAAAGGTAGGTTCCAAGTGATCAAGTTGCAACACCATTTCATCCTCATAACAATTCTTTTCACACTTCTTCGTTTCAAGCATTTTTCCACTTCCTTTTTTTTTTTTTGCAATTTTGTATCACATCACCAACACATTAGGTATATAAGTTCTTCGGCACATCTTTTAATTCAACACAACTTCCACTTCCATTTTTTTCATATCTTCATCTTTTGCTTCTTTCACTTTTCTTCACCATCTCATCCACCAAAATCTCTTTCAAAACACATGTAATCCTCTTATCCTCATGAAAGCTCCACTAGTCATAGGGAAAATAAGGCTCAAAATGAAGGATAATTAAGCTACAATCGTAGGTTGCCATAGAAAAAGGCAAAAGGCACAAAATGGCTAACTATGGAATCAATGTCATGGTATGGATAATTTGGCTAAGTGACTCATATATATCAAAGATGAACTCAAATCCTTTTTGACAACTCATTACAAAATGTGATCTCAAATAAGACTCAAATCAAGTTTTGGAGTGAAAATGCAGCATGTGGATCTCACATTAAAGAAATGTTATCTGTTCAAGATTGAAACGGGCATCAAAACAGCTCAAACCTCACGGGTATAGATGATCAAGACTCAAATCATCTCAAACATGTACATATCAATCATGTATCAAGCATCAAAGAATCAACTACACTATTGACAAAAAATGAATTAAGCAATATACAAATTTCATTTAATAATGCACTAACTACATCATCCACACAATAATAAGCATATCTCATGCATCAATTACCCTAAGCAAGCAACAATCGGGCAATCAATATCAAGAAAAAATGAATCATCCATCTAAGCACAAGGTCTAAACATCATGAAACACTTAGAATCAACATAAGCATAGCATTGCAAATGAGATTTGCAAAACAAACACACGCCCCAAACTTTTTTGGATCATAGATCTAAAAAGTTTGACAAAAGAGTTATGAAAAGATCATGCAATGCTCAAATCAAACCAAATACTCAAGAATCATCAATCAAGCTCAAAATAGCAATCTAAAATCTAATTTAATAAAAACTAGGAATGAAAGCAAATAAGGAGAGATAAGTGTAAAGAAGTACCTTGAGTTGGGACTAAAAAATAGAAGAGTGATTTGCTAATCGCTTGAAAATTTTGTTCTTCTTGACAAAGTGAGAGAGAATTCTCCTCAACACCTTTTTAAAGCTCACAATTCACATCAATTTTCATTGCAAATCTAAAACTTGAAGAACGAACACACACCACCAAACTTTTTCGGATCAAGGGTCCTAAAAGTTTGACAAAGAGTGATGAAAATAGGATTTGTAATGAATCAATGAACCAACTAATGCAAATATCAAGCTCAACTCAACCAAGAAACGACAATATATACCAAGAAGCTACTCCCCCAAACTATGATAAATCAAGTACACCAACCAAAGTAAGAGAACTCACTATCTCATATCAATGATCATGAAATACAAAACACATCCTTTAGCTTCCAATTCCTACAAAAAACAAACAAACCAAACAAAACTAATTACACTACAAATCAAAACAAATAAGCAAGAAAAAATTTCAAGGATGGGTTGTCTCCCATCTAGCGCTTGGATTTAACGTCCCCTAGCCGGACGACACCAATGTTAGCTAAATGGCCAAGGATATACATCATTCTTCCCATCATACTCTAATCTCATAGTTTCAAAATCAAGGAAACATGTAAGATTTCTAGACCAAACACCTACTTTCCTTTTCAATTTATACTTATAAGCACATGCATATTCCTTTTTTCTCATCATACCTATCCACCCCCTTCTCCTACTATAATTTTTTTCAAGAGGATCCTCAATTCAATCTTATAATCAATCAATTCAAGAGGAAAGACAAATTCACAATAAACAACATTATCAATTAAAACACAAGTGGGAGAGTCTAAGGGTTTAGAAATGCTCATTTCATTTGTAAGCTCCTCTTCCACTTCATCTTGTTGTTTCTCTTCAATGATGCTCATGTCCATAAGTGGATCTTCATCTACCTCCTCTTGTTCTTTCTCTTTTCCTCCTATTGAATCATCTTTTTCCTTATCCTCTTCCTCTTGATTCCTAACAATGCATACACAAGAAGTGACATATTCCATATCATCATAAAAAATATTAATATCATGATCAATGTAATTATAAAAAGGATTAGTAAAACTCTTAAGATCTGAAGCTTCTTGAACACAAAGCTTTTTAATCTCCTCAAACTTATTATCATAATTGAGAATCTTCTTATCAAAATCAAAGGAATCATAAAGGTCCTTGTATTCATCATGATCATCATAATCATCCTCTTCATCATCTTCCTTTTTACTCTTATCTCTTTGCTCTTCTAGTCCATCCTTCTCTTCTTCTTGATCCCTAACAATTTCAACATGAGAAATATTATAAGCAATGTCATCATTAATAAGAGTAATATCATAATCAATGCAATCATGCGGAGGACTAGTAGAAATCTTAATATTGGAATTTTTTTTTAAAATAACGAGCTTTCATCTTCTCATAATCATCATCTTCTTCATCTTCCACATTCCCTTCTTGCCCCATACTCTCCACTTTCCTTTCTTGCTCTTCACCTAATGGAATATCAAATCCATCATCTAAGTTACCCCCATCTTCCTCCTCCAACTTTTCTTCACAAATCTCATGGGCTTGTTGGGTCAATTGCTCCAATTGGAGCTCTAACTTATCGATTCGACCCCCATTAGTGTTGATTATTTCATCAAACTTCTTATTGGTCTCCTCAAAGTGTCTTTCGTCTTCCATTCTCATCTCATCGAGTTTCTTGACTATAAGAGATAGAGTGTCATTGTTGTAGCTTGAAGGATCCTTTTCTTGATTAAAGGGCATTGGAGGAGGTACATTGTAAGAGCATGTATCTTGGTAAGGGGTGTAGGAATATGGATCTTCATAAGAGTAGGAATCTTGATATGAATATGAATTAGGAGGATAAGGATCTTCTTGTGGAGTTGGTGGTTGATATGGGTAAGGTTGATATGTGTATGAATTAGGAGGATATGTGTATTGTGGAGAATACGAGTAATGGTTGTATCCATCCATCTTCAATTGAGTTCACTCCTACAAAAATATGCAAGTATCAACACTCACCAAGAATAATTAAAGACAAATAAAGAAACAAAGAAAAACAAAGTAAACAAACAACCACAAGCTTGACAATGAGATCATTTCCCCGGCAACGGCGCCGAGTAAAGTAAAATCTAACTATCACCTTAGAAAGATGAGCAAGTGAGTGATGTATGTGCATTGGAGTAGTCCTACTATGGTTCACCTAATGCCTATCCATCCTAGCTTGCAAAATGTCACTTGATGTCTTAGTTGAGCTAAGGACTTCAACTAGTGTCTAGATCTCTCTAACAACACAAGCTAAAGGGCTCTATCAAGTGTATAGATCTCTCTACAACACCCATTACTCCATTTGAGAGGTCTTAGCTTCTAAGCAATTCTCACTGACATAAAAGCATTAATACAAACACTTGGCATGCACAAAATTCAATTACTATGAAGTAACTCAATTCTCATGTGTTGCTAACCCACTTAGGCTCTACACATCCAATTGAACATACCAAGCATTCAAACAAATCATCAAATTAGAGAACTAATCCATCAAGATCACTTAATCATGCATATGATTGATAGAACACTAAATTACACCACAATGATCATACACCAATGCAACTAGAGATTAGTCCATGGCTAATTTGGAATCTAAAACAACAATTAAGAATCTAAACATCATTATTAAGAACTAAAACAAGATAATTGAATTGAAACTTACCAAATGTAGAAAAAAATAAAATATAAGCTACAAACCTCCAAATGCTAAGTCTTCATCCGCAACTCAAAAATATAAACCGAACCGCAGAAACGTAGGAAATTCAATGGAGATTACAATACAAAAAACGGATTATAGATCTAATGGCTAGATTGAAAGTAATTGAAGAAAGAAGTATGAGATTATCTAAGAACACACTAAGAAACTATCTAATCTCTCTCTAAAACAACCTAATGATCTAGGACTAATTGGGAGAATGAGAGAAAAATGAGAGAGTGCTTGAAAATCTGATCCTTGAGGTATTTATAGTGCCCACAATGGTGAGACCAAAGTGCCCTTTATTAAACGCGCAAAAGGATGAAAATACCCTTAATGATGCAGAAAAACGTGCCAGGTCGCGCGCCGGGTTCTGGATCGTGCGCTAGATCCATGCTAGACCAAGCGCGCGACCAAGCCTGCTCGCGCGAGTTTGACTGTTTTTTCGGGTAAACTTGTTTTCTTCATATCTTGAGCTCTAGAACTCCGATTGACTCGATTCTTTTTTTATTACGACCCTCTTTTCAAGATCTTTCACATGGTATATCATTTGCACCATTTGGATTGATATAATAAATCTGAAATTTATCAAATTTGCTCGTCTCTTCACCTTTTTGCTTCATTTTTCCTATAAACAAAACTTTCTGGCCAAAAAGGGGCAATAGCACAAAGTATAGCATATTAGGGTCAATAATGAACATAAACCCATCAAAACCATATAAAAATTGATGCTAAATGATGCAATTATGACCCTAATCACTTGCCCAAGCCACAACGTCCACTTACACTTGCGTGAAGCATACACGAATTAGGCAAACAAGATCCCAAATTGTCATGTCTACATATAATTAATTACATAGCAAAAATAAAATTTTGGCATACCTCATGTTGACCCGTAGAGTAGTGGATTCTCAATACTTTTAGCAAATACATTACCAACAACGTGCAAATTACGTATAAAAAAAAACCCTAAAACACACAAAATCCTAACATGATTTACCGTAAATATGAAAAAAGTGATCCTTCTAACCTTTTCACTGACTAAACATATTAGCAAGCAAATCAAGACTACATACCCAACTAATATTCCTTAGATTTTATTTCCTCAATCAATAAATGGTACACTCATCATAGGCCTCATAACATTAGATAAGAAAATTAGGGCTAGTCATTTAAGCTTATTACCGTCAATCCATCGTAATTTGAAGATGTGTTCTTGTGAAACCGTCATCGATCAGCGAAGGCACACGATCTGTCTAGAGATGGAGAGTTGATTGCCTCCTGAGCGCAGCAGATTCGAATCTGAGTCTCCTGGTTGGCCGTGGATACATCGCCAGCGGGAAGAAAAGAATTCAGGGGGAGAGTTTGAAACTATCGAGGTATGGAGAGGCGTAGTGTAGATAGTTTTGGGTGGAGTGAATCCACATGAAGGTGGGGTGAAACAATAGTCAATCAGTGAAGACACGCGATCCGTCCAAAGAGGCAGGAGTGACTGCCTCCTGCACCACATACGATTCAAATGCAAGCCTCCTGGTTGGCTGTGGATCCATCGTCGCGAGGGGGGGAGGAGAAGAATCAAGGGGGAGGGTTTGAATGGTGGAGAAATAGAGAAATGTCGTATTGATTATTTTTGGAGGGGTTGTAACCGCACGATATTGATTATTTCGGGAAGGGTTGTAACCACACGAAATGAAATTATGGAGGGGTAGATCAGTCCAAAAATGTTTCACATGAGTTAGTCTCTTTTTAATATAGTGTAGATTTCAAAATCACGATTTTTTTTACCATTAATTGAATAGTGTATGAATGACACCTCTCTCTCCAAAAAATTAATGTGCGTGAAGCCAGCTTAGTTTAGATAAATATAGGACTGCATACTCCAGCTCTTGCAGTTGAAAGCCATGTGGCATGGCGTCATGGACTACTTGGTTTAGTTGGCCCAAATAATTTTACCCACTAATTTTTTTATTCATAATTTTTTTATTTTTTCTTAACTCATATTTTTAATTGACTCGAATAAAATAGAAATATATATTTACTTTAAAATATTGTTATTTTCTACAAAATAGTAATATAAATATTTTTCTTGATAATTAAGCTCAATTAGTTAATCTATATCTATATATCTATAAATACACAATAATAGATTTCTTCACAAGTTTCTTTTAAAACAGATAAAAAATAATAAAATATTAATATGATACTCTAACTACTGTCATGTAACATATTACTCTACTATTTATATATACCACACACCTCATTTTTTACTTTTAATATATCTATATTATATTCTACTTTTTTTTGTAATATATCTCATCTAATATCAAATTAAAGATTTGCGCAATTATGCAAAAGGAAACAAATTGAAGGTGTAATCTCTTATTCAGTTCAATTGTTGTAATTCTTTTATTATTCAAACTAATCACTTTTTAATTTTTAAATTCACATTCATAATGCAAATGTAAAATTAAATTTAAATTTAAAATATGAATTTTATTATTTTAGAAATTTTTTTTTATTAATTTTCATATATAGTTGAAAACTTCAGTTTAAGAAAAAATTTAATAATATTTTAAATACTAATATTATTTTTTAAATTTTAGTATTTTAATAGTTTAAAACATAATTCAAATATGACAAAAACTTACATACAAGTTTCTACCGTAAAAATATCCATATTTAAAAATTCGTGGGTCTAAACTGGGTCGGATCGAATTTGAGTATTTTCTTTTCCAATATTCGCGCAACTTGTAATTTCAATTTTTTTCGCTCCCAGGTATGTTACAATTTGGGAAAATGCATGTTACTTTAAGGCAAAATGTGTGTTACAATCAGACTAAATGTTATTTTCTACACATATTTTTTTTTTGTAGAAATAAATATTTTTCATGTAATGTAACACATGTATATGTTACATTGTATGTGTAACACATATTTGTTCTTAATAAAAATATATTTTATCTTATAGTAACACATATATGCTCATATAATAACATAAATTATGGAGCAAATATGTGTTACAATTAGGGTAAATGTGTATTACTGCAAATGTGTGTTACAATTAGAGTAAATTTGTGTTACTGCAAATGTGTGTTACATTTACAGTAAATGTGTGTTACAATTAGAATAAATGTGTGTTACTGCAAAAGTATGTTACAATTGGAGTAAATGTGTGTTACTACAAATGTGTGTTACAATTAGGCTCCGTTTGGTAGTGTATAGGAAATTAGTACATAGTGGTGAAATTTCAATTATTAAGTGTGAGATTTGTATTAAATCTTAGTGTTTGGTAGTAAATATTTAAAAATAGATTATTTTTGTATTCTTATTTGGTAGGGTGTAGTTGGTATAATTTAATATTTATTTTTAATGATTTAATTTTTTATTAGTGTTTGGTAGGAAATTTCTTATACGAGTTACTGTTACGAAAATATCTGTAATAACACATATGGGGTGAGATTCATAGTACATACTCAACATTGAAAATGTGTAGAAGAAATGGTAGAAGAAGTTTCGACTCGTTACTGTTCACGGGTCGGAGATTTCTAATACATTGTACCAAAGCAGTTACAAACCATTGAAAAAAGCCCTTATCTCACACTTATCTCAACTACCAAACGCACCCTTAGAGTTAATGTAATTACTGCAAGATCAAATGTGTGTTACTTTATATACAAATCTGACTAGCGATTTGTGTTCACACACAAATGCACTTTCCTACAAGTGTATAAGATCGTGTAATGGTAAGTTGACCAAGTTATAAATATCGAATCCACGGGAAACAAAGAAACAATCTAATCCTAAGATGTGTGTGTGAGTTTGTTGAATAAAATAAACAAAAATGAAATTGCAGGATTTGATTTTTATCTAACTAAAAAATGAAGCAAAAATAAAATAGAACAAGAATTCTAAAATAAATATCTAAACTAAAACGCCCATACTTCGGGTGAATTCCACCCAAAACAAAGGGACTAACTCATAACTAATGATGAACAAGAATAATTAAGACAAAAAAAATAAATTAGAATAAATAAAATGAATAAATTAAATATGAACTAATTAAAATAACATGCATCATTGAATAAGACATAAATTGATAAAAAAAAAATGAGACTAAGGGTATTAAAACAAATTGGAACAAAAAATTGCATAAAATTTAATTAAGAATTAAAATCAAATACTAATAATCCAATTACTAAAAAAGCAAAGCAAGAATTAAATAAATAATCAAACTAGAGTAATTCAAATGAATCAGAATACCAAAACAAGAATCAAACTACTGCAAAGACAATAATATCTAATTCCTAATATTCATGAAAAATCTTTTATTCTAACGGATTAAAATCAACAGAAACAAACTTGTTTAATCCATGATTCTACTGTTTCTACCAACAAAATAATTAACCTCAGAACACTAGCCCCTAACCTACTGCCCTAATGAGAGCAGTAGGGTACTGCGGCATCCATTGGCAACCGAGGTGCAGGAAATCCTGCGCGATTGAGTGCTGTGGCTGGGATCGGATGCTGGTTGCTGTGGGACGCGTCGATCAACGGCGGACTGGGCTGGAGGTGCGCGAGCGATGGCCTGTGGTGGCGGATCATTCGCGATTTCCCGGCAAGTAGATAGGCGAGTGGTGGGATGCGACGAACACTGGCTTCGCGCCTCCGGCGGGATTGAGATTCTGGCGCTTCGAATCAGTAAGAGCAGCGACTGATTCGGATTCAATGGTGGTTGTTGAGAACTCCGGCGTTAATTCCGGCCAATGTGGACTTCTGGTGAGTGGAGGACACGTTGATTGCTTGAACGGGCTTCAGCCGGAATGCTGTTGGGAGTGGCTGACTTCGAATGCAGACGGTTGTGGGTGCGATTCCAGCAAGCTGTGTTGTTACGGCTGTTGAGGGCAGTAGTCTAGTGGCAGTTTTTGTGTTGGACGGTGGTAGTGTTGGTTTTGAATTTGTGGTCCTGCAGATTGTCATTTCAACAAGATAATAATGCTTGTAAAATGATTTCATTAATTAAATAATAAAAAATTAATTAAATTATTGAAATTATTTAATTAAATGAATAATATTTTCTCCAATGAAGCTCAAATAACAATTAGCGAAATATGTAGCAATTAAGGCCCTAAATGCATACAAAACTCTAGAAATTCATCTCAAAATGTGCACAAATTGATGCAAATATGACCCCAATCAAAATCCTTAGAAAAATATATATTATACTTTTTATAACATATGTAAGATATTAAATGATGTATTAGTACATGAACAACATATTATTAACATAAATCAATAAAGAGAACAAAAAATAAAATAAGTAAAACATATTTATTCTTGCAAAAATACATATTTTCTTTATAGTTACTTGAAAAATACAATTTTTTTTATTTCCAAATTGTAACATACCTGGGAACGAAAAAATCTGCAATTACAAGTTGCGTAAATTTTGAAAAAAAAAAAAGTCCAAATCTAACCCAACCCAGTTTAGACCCGTGAATTTTTCAAAAATGAATATTTTTACAGTAGAAAATTCTACATAAGTGTTGCTCTTCAAATATATATATTTAATTAAGTAATTGAGAGACACTTATATATATTTTATCTTACATAAATCATATATTAATAAAAAATTAATAAATAACAATTGATTGAATAATAAAACAAACTTAACGTAAATTTATAATATATTTGATCTCATTAATGTTATTATCTAGAGTAAGTAAAAAGTTAAATTAAATTAGCGTATGATGTATTAGTCAGTGTTTTTGGACCGGTTCGACTGGTTCAACCGGAAACAGGTAAGGGCACCGGTCCGAATACCCCTTATAAACAGTTTTTCAGGTTCGATCGGAATGAACCGGTCAGAATCGGAAAGAACCGTTCGAACCGGAATAATCGATCAAAACATTCGAACCGGTTCCCCTCTTTTTCTCTTCTCTTTTTTCATCTTCAATTATTTGCACACCGGCGACAGCCGCCGATGCTCACCAGACCACGAAGGCATGCCCATATGTGTTTATCAACACATTAATTAAGAAACAGAAGAAAATTTAAGTAAATGATAAGTAAAATCAGAAAAATATTAAGAGATTGCGAGAGAGAAGAACTTGAAGAATAGCAGCACTGGGGAGTTGAATCATTATTTGCCCTAGTACAAAAAGAACTAATGGGCTCCTAAATTTAAATAAGAATAAATGGGCTCCTAAATTTAAATAAGTATAAATGCGCTTGGTATGTCTTACACTATCAACCCAATGATCAATATATATGTGGATTTTCTTAAATTTGTTTTTTTAGAATAGCTGTTTCTATTTTTATTTTTTTTGGTTTAAGAGTGTAGTTTGTATACTTTAAAATGTCTATTATTTGTGTTTTTTTCTCTTAAATATGAATAGTTAAAGAATTTATTATTTGTGTTTATTTTAATATAAAAATCTTATAAATGAATATATATTTTTTAATTTTATATTGTAATTTAGAAAATATTAAATAAAAATAAACACATATCGTTTTAACGGTTGAATCGCTGGTCGAACCGGTTGAACCGCTAACCGGTGCTCAATCCGGTTTGATCACCGGTTCGGTTATGAAAACACTGGTATTAGTAAGTTTGTTAAAGCTCATACCTTGATTTAGTCTTAAAAGTCTTAATACAAAATCTTACTTCAAAGTGAAATGTAATAGTCAAAGTGTTTAACAATTTGAAGGTTCTAGATGTCTATATCATTTTGTTAATTTCAAAAGAAGTTTAAAAACAAATTTAGCTTATCTATAAAATTAAGAGATATGTGACACTATTTTAAAAAATTGGTTAATGTTTTGTTACTGATTATACTCAAATTTATTGCTACTATTCGTGGCGCACGAATTGAATATTATAAATTATAAATGTAAAATTATATACACAATAATTTATAATAGATAGTTTTTAAATTAAATAAAATATAAACATTGATAAGATTAAATATTTCTGACCCAATACTTTTGAATAAAATATTACTTTATCAACCAAAAAAAATATAAGTGAATTTATTTTATCAATCTACATATTACTTTTATTAATGTTCTTTTATTATTATTTCTTTTTAAATATGAAAACATTATTGTTGACAGGCGAACAAAGACGAACTACTAACGGAGGATCAGTGAAATAAATAACCCAAGCCCAAGGAGCTCGCCAGGAGCTCGCTAGCATGGTCTAATACCACGTCATCAACCTTGACCAGTCAACCCCATGGATGGAGGAAGCGCTCGCCCAGGTGTATGGTGATACATCAATAATAGACCAATTGACCAGCATAAAGAGAGAGAGAGCTCGCAAGGGAGCTCGGTCAGAGCTCGCCCACACCAGGAGACAAAGTCTGATCCTACTACCATCACCACATCCCAGTGAAAAACAAGGCAAGGGAGCTCGCCAAGGAGCTCACCCAGTTCGAAGTGGAGCTGATAGTTACGTAGGGAATCAATAGTGATGTAGTAGGGAAAAGGAGTGTAATTAAAGCATAGTAGTGAGTAAGGACAGGTGTTAAGGACACTTGTCAGCACATTATGCTAAATAAGTCATTAAGTGCCACCTCACAACATGCAAACCTATAAATAGGTCTCTTGTACTCATTTTCTCTCTCTAAGCTCATTATTCCACAACATTTTCTCTCACTACTCTCTCTCTCTTAAAACTCTCTCAAGAACTTCATATCTTGATTATTGTTTGGTGGAATTCCAGTGCAATTACAACAACTAAAACACCTAATTAGATAATTCCATCGACAATTTGGCGCTAGAATGATGAGGGCTCGAACCTTCGATTTTATAAATTTGAGAGGAATAGTGTGAGGATTTTGAAGGTGTTCTTGAAGAAGCTCAAGAACACTTGAAGATTCGAAGAAATTACCCAGAAACTTACTGATTTCCAGAATTTTGTGAACTGAAACAAAAGAACAAAGACTCTAAACGCATGTGTATTAGTGGTTAAACCAGATTCTGGAAAAACTACTTGCATGCAAGGCTAGAAAGATATTTGCAAACTTGACCCTAGCTGGAAATTGTTTGAAGACGAACTACCCTAACTTGGACCATGTCAAAGGAGAACACACATACCTCGGCAACCACTAGGAAGTAGAAGGGGCGGGCTCCCCAGAAACATCAAGCTGATGGTGAAACATCACATCAGCGAGCTCCCCAGCGAGCGGAGAGGCAGACTGATGCCGCCCCGGCTGTGCAAGACGGACTGACCTTAGCTCTCTAGGAACTACTCCAGAACCCTGGCGAGCTGGAATGAGCTATAGCTGCACTCCAAAGAGTCCAGAGGCAGCAGCAAAAAGAAGCTCAGCGAGCTCCCCAGCGAGCTCCCATAAACACGGCCAGGGAGCAAGAAATTAGGCGCACTCAGGGCACCCAGCCAAGGGAGCATGCTGGCGAGCTCCCAGCTGAACAAGAGGCGAGCTCCGCTAGAGCTCGCCACCATCAAAATGCTGCCGGGAAGGCGAAGGCCATTGACTGGCTTGGCTCACAAGGTGCGTGAGCTACTGCTTACACCGAGGTCTCCGCAACCCACCAGTCCAGGGAGGTCCTCCAGGGTAGGCTGGGGCCCAGACGTGAAGAGACAGCCCAAGAATCGGCTCCGACATCATCCTGGAGGGAGGAGTCAGACCTACGTTCGCAAAGGTCCACACATGAGAGGTTGAGGAGGCCAACCTCAGACAGACTTGGCCCAAACGGCACCCGCTTCCAGCACATCACAGATGGGCTGCCCAGAGAAAGGGACTACAGGGTCGTGCGTCCATGAGGCGTACGGTCCTTGAACAGCCTCCACAGGAGGTAGCTCATAATGATGAGCTGGCAACCTTGAAGAAGGCCGTGGAGTAGCTGCAAATGCAGGAGGCCACAAAGAACGACGGAGTTGATGCAACCACAATCCTGGTGTCACCCTTGGCACCTTCCATCCTGAGGGCACCGGTGCAGAAGAAAATACAATTCCCGGTGATGGCCACGTACGAGAGAGAATCTGATCTCAAAGTACACATCTCGAAGTACGCGGACTTCATGATTTCGGTAGGAGCATTGAATGCTACTCAGTGCCGGAATTTCCCACTGACCCTAGGGGACCGGGCTCACCAATGGTTCTCATCCTTAGCCTTGGGGTCAATCTACTCTTTCGGCTAGCTGACGCGGGAGTACCTATCCCACTTCTTCAGTTATGGGTCTTATCTGACCCAAAAGCACTGACTCGCCAACATCCATCAAGGAGACAATGAATCGGACCAGTAGTACCTCGAGCGATTCGATAAGATCCTGCTAGAAGGCGAGCCTGTCAGAGAGGACACCAAGATTATGGCCGTCATGTCCGGACTGAAGAAGGGGACCGAGTTATGGAAGGAAATGCACCTGTCTTACCCAAACACCTATGCCGAATTTCGACACAAGGCAGGGGTGTACGTGGCTATGCAGGAGGCACTACTGAAGGAGGTTGGTGGTGCCGAGGAGAAGAAGCCACAAGGGAAGAAGTCCGGGGGCACCTATAATGCCCCCAGAAATTTGAAGGTATTCGGGGATGGAGACGAGTTCAAGGAAAAATTGAATCAAGTGTTAACAGTCTCCATCGACCATGTGTTTGCTGCGGTGAAAGACAAGGCAATGCTGAATGAGCCGAGGAAGATCCGGCAGGATCACAACAAACTCTGTAACGCCCCTGTTTTTTTTTTCCAAATGTTTCTTGGCATTCTAGAAACCCGAGTCGTCACTTAATGTCCAAAAAACCGGACTAAATTTTTTTTTGAAAACTACAAGTAACATCACATGAACAGCGGAAGCATACATTAAGGTTATAAAATGCAGTGGCCATTTTCAAAATATCACACACACGATCGTTATAAAAGTTTGGCGCAAAAGAGATATTTCTGATAAATATTACACACCATCATCGAGGAAATTATAAACGTTTACCGCCTCGGCATATTAGTTAAGTCATATTAAAACTACTAGTCTCGTTTTCACGAGTAATTTAAAACACTTTGGTAGGGAAGTAGTATCACTCCTCCACTGGCGCAAACTCCCCGTCATCGAGACCTGAAAAAGGATTTAAAAGTAGGGGGGGTGAGATTTGAATTCTCAGTGTGGGCGACCTGTACGCTACTAT